>JAUZST010002985.1:0-17542 GCA_034779995.1 Parotocinclus haroldoi
AATTTATTTATACAGCGCTTTTTACAATGGAGCATTGTCTCAAAGCAGCTTTACAACAGTATATTATCTAAAAAAAAAAGTGGCAAGGAAAAACTCCCTTATTTAGGAGGAAGAAACCTTGAGAGGACCAAGACTCAGAAAAGGGGCCCATCCTCCATGGGTGGCATGTCTACCACTGTGCTACATCACCCTCCCATTTAATTACACTGTTTAGGACACTAACTGATGAGGTTACTCTATTAAGTGCCCATTCTTGACACACGGTTTGAGCTGCTCTACAGCCTGTGATGGAATTGGTTTCAATCTCCTCCACATTTTCTTGAGGAGACAGATTTGGACTGCTGGCAGGTCAGTCGTGCACACTCGCTCTGTATCTATGACACCATGCTGTTGTAGCATTGATGAATGAGTGCTGGCACTGTCTTGCTGAAATAACAATAAACTTCCTAAGAAAGGACAGTTTGATGGAAGCGCGTGTTTCTACAAGCCTCTGGGACGATGGTACTTTCACACATATGCGAGTTACCCATGCACCCCTACACAGGCGTTGGCTTTTACACCTTTTGCTGGTAACAATCTGGATGGTCCCCCTTCATCTGTGGCTCACAGAACTCAATATCCATTTTTTCCCAACACCTGAAACCTAGATTGAACTGGTTTCATTGATTTTCTCCTTGCATAGTAGACTAAAAAGTTGAATTTCTTGACACTGCATTGCTATGTTTAGTGACAACAATGTTTCTAAAGTACTCTTGATCCCATGGGGATGGAATTGTCACAATATGGTTTGTCATGCAATGCTGTCTGAGGGTGTCTAGGGTCACGTACATGCCATAGCGGTTTCCAACTTTGCTCTACTCAAAATTCCACCGTAAACGAAATTTGTCGCTTTATTTTAGTTTGTTCAATAACTTCGTATATACAATAAGCAGGTTTGGTCATTGACAATGTTTAAAATGAATGAGGAGTTTGTAAGCAAAAGACGCATCCCTGTGTTTCAAAGTAGATCAAATTTTGGCCAAAAACCTAAGGGCATTGAAGATGGGTTGTGGCTGGGTCTTCCAGCATGACAACAACCTGAAACACACAGCCTACTAAATAACTAACTAACTAAAAACTGAGCAGACTCCAGAGCTGAACCCAACAGAAAATCTCTGGAGGGAGCGAAAACTCAATGTTGCCCCGCAAAACCTAATAGATCTGGAATTGTATCAGCTTATTTTATAAGTAAGTTCATATTTTGAAAGTTGAAATTTCTTAAGTATTTAAAAATCATACAGTGTCATTTTCTGGATTGTTTTGTTTTTTTTTTAAATTCTATCGCTCGCAGTTGTAGCAACGATATTATTAAAACGTCTCCATTCTTTGTAGGTGGCAAAATCTTCACTATAACAAATTCTTATTTTCCTCACCTTTTGAAAACTGTAGTTTTAATAGATTTGCAGGTTGTACTATCCTGTGCCATTTTCAACTTACGGCTAACAATCTGGGCAACGTGTCGCATTTAAGTAACCTTTCTAGGACCCAGACTTGAGTTTAGTTTCCCTTTGCTTCTCCTTGTGAGGGCAGCCGTTCAGTCATTTATTATCTATCACATATTCATTATTTCCTGATCAGGTCCACCACGAAGCAGTACCTCATAAGACAATGAATCAGTTAATGAATGATTGATATTTTGGCTATGGAGCCACTACTGCTTTTGAGTCAGAGACTTTTTGGCAGAGGTTCGGTCTTAAAACACGGTGGGAGTTTGATGACCTTGACAAAATCTAATCCTCTTTAGACACAATCACAGATGGCGCTTTTGGTTTACTGCTTCTGAGCGAACGGTTTCTAGCCTTCTGTCTGTCAAGTAATCAATTACACGAGAACTAATATTAAAAAGACCTGATGATACTGAATAAATAAGAGCAAATAGCAGGAGTACATACAGTAGTGGTGCTAAACCATTTGAGTAGAGGGACCAAACTGGTGCCAGTGGCTGTTCGAGGGTCCAATTACTTTCTACCTAATTGTGCAAGGCGGACATTAAGGGGATTCATTAATTTACTGCCCCCCTTCTAAACCCACCCCTGAGTACAATCAAAATGTAGGATTATATCATTTAGCTGTTCGTACTTCACAAAAACAGTCAAGCAAACTGTCTGCTTACGAAAGGGTGAGAGAAAGCGCGAGAGAGAGTGACCGACCGAAACTGGGCAGAGTGAAACCTGAACATTACCTGTACTGTACACCTGTCTGACCTGAAATAGGAAGTCAGGGTTTAGACAGAGAAGTGGGATTCTTATGGAAGTGTCTGTAGAAACCGCTTATATAACTAACATGTAAACAAACCACAACGTGCTTAGCAAAAAAACTAATAAATACAAACAAACCTTGTGCTAGATTTTAGACAGCAAAGATTTTTTTTTTAAACTGTTGCAGCTTCATAGCTCGAACAACATTTTGTATATTAAAGATGATGATTCAAACAAACGTGTTTTATAAACCCTGTCTATGTAAGAAATATAATAAAACAATTTATACGTGTGCAGCTAAGCAGAAACTCACCCGGGTGTAGAGTTCAGTCACAGACATGACTCTCCAAACATTAGCACTTTAACTTTTCCACCTTCCGCCTTGAATGTCGTAATATTTCCATTGAGTTAGTCATATAATCCAGGTCATTCCAGCCATGATTCCAAGTCCCGAGTATTAAAGGTTTTAATATTAAATCAACAGTAAAAAAAAACAAGAACGCACAGGGTATTAAACACCCCGCTAGCGCGCTAGCCTGCAGCAGGTGTCTCTTCCCAAGTAGTATAGCTACTATAGAGTTCAAAAACCGAGCGATTCGCTTATTTTATAACTTTCTCTTGCCCCGAGTGGAATGAAGTCAGCATATTCAGTCACTCAACCCTGACCACAGACAAAATAGACCAAAAAAACAAGACTTAGACCCGTCTAAATGAATTCAGGTGTACGAATACACCTTGTGTATCCTCCGATTCCACCGGTCCGACTAGCGCTGAGCCGAGAGTCAATCCCAAAAAGAATCGATTCGCAAAAGATGATTCGGTTCTTTTTATTTACAGTATACAAACGAACTCTAGAGCGACTGCCTATATAAAAGCTGGATATAAAATGAAAACAGTACAATGTTTCACAGCAAATGTTCAAAACTCACGTTAATGTAGTCCACGCTGAAGGAGCTCACTTACTACAAATCAAGGTTTATTAACTAAATAAGAGTTATATTAAATGAACGATCCTATTATTTCACACGTTGAAAATCAGACCACAACAATGAAACCGATTTGGCTTATTTTATTTATAGTAAGCATAAATGTAGACCTTTATTCTCTCTGCTGAATATGTATTATGGATATAAGAGAATATTGATTATAGTATTATAATATTCTAATACAGATTATAATATTGATTATCTGGATATAATCTGGTTATAGATTTCCTTTAATTTTTGTGATAAATATAGTGCACGTGGTTACTAATATACTGTGCCAGTTCTAGGTTTGGTAACGAATCACAGAGTCGGGAGTCGATTGCAAAGAGTCTACTTAGCGCAATGAAATTGATTCAGTTCAGTATTTATCGTTAATGACTGTACTGTGGAGCTGTAACTTACAGGCTCAGGGTGGAACGTTATGAAAACGCAAATGCTGGTCCTCAGTTACAATATGACGTTAAGAAATTCCGTATATGATGAAATACGTTGAGAATCGAGTTCGACTCCAAAGAGTCAACTGAGAGAGTCAGAGTGGAACGGATTCAGTTCGCTTAACATACAGAGTGTACATGGACCAGACTCTACCTAAAAATACTTATAAATTCTGGTCCTTAATCTTAAACAAATGTTACTGCATTCCATGAAGAATTAGCTTAGTTTCAACTACTTGTATATACACTGCTCGCAAAATTAGGCGATATTTTATTATGAGATATTCCATTGTGTTATACGATTTAAAAATAAATAAAGGTTTTCGTTGACCAACTGTTAGAATCGATTCCCATCACTTGAAATCAACATAGCTGACTCCAAACTCACGCCTTGAATTGAACAGATTTTCCTGGCCACAGTCACAGTACAATAACGCGTGCGCCGCCTGCTGACCATTCAGAGCACCGCATTTTAAATCATTACTAAACTCACACCTTATTCACCTCGTACTCTTATGTTTAAAGTTCGTTCTGAAACGCATTTCCTCGCCTTTTTATACCAGTTATTTTATAGCCTATTTATTGTACTATAATTCGTTTGCTTTCATTGGTAAATGGGAAACCAGAGTACCAGGAGTAACCACGCTGATATGGGAAGAACATACAAACTCTGGATCCAAGGTTGGGATTGAATCAGGGATTTATTGAGCTGTGAGGCAACCTTTGTTTTATTATTCTCTTCATAATGTTGTATTGTCTTTAATTCTTTACTGTCTACTTTAAAATTTGGCAGCACGGGGGTTCGGTGGGTAGCACCACTGCCTCACAACAAGAAGGTCCCGGGTTCAATCCCAGGGTGGAGAGGCCTGGGTCCTTTCTGTACGGAGTCTGCATGCCCTCCCCGTGTCTGAGTGGGTTTACTCCGGGTACTCCGGTTTCCTCAGACAGTCCAAAGACATGCGTGTTAGGTTCACTGGTGTCTCTAAATTGTCATTGACTTGTGTATGCAAAACACCCCAGCCGTGTAACTGGAAGTCCGTGTTATCCCAAGCCCGGATAAATGGGGAGGGGTGGAGAAAACAATGGTAAAACTACTCCACTATCCTGCCGAAATACTTCAGGGATCACATTGATGAAAGAAATGTGTGGAGATCCATGATCCATCAAGTGACCGAGAGTCGACCGCGACTGTACGGTTCATCCAATCTATCCACTTTTAAATTTAGCTTCTGTCTATTTAAACGATTGCTATAAATGTATTAATTAGGCCGATTACTTTAGTTCTTACATATAACATTTTGGCGTCCCAAGGAGCTTGGCTGTCCACTGGAAGTCCAGTGGACTGTGGTAGCCTAGTGGTTAAGGTACTGGACTATGGACCGGAAGGTCGAATCCCATCTCTGCCATAGTTGGGTTGAGCAAGGCCCTTAACCCACAATTGCTTGGACTGTAGAACTGTAATAATAATTGTAAGTCGCTCTGGATAAGGGTGTCTGCTAAATGACATAAATGTAAATGTCTCTTTTTGAGTCTTGGTCATCCCAAGATTTCTTCCTTTTTAGATTTAGTAAGTTTTTTGGCTTGACCTGGTGGGCCAGCATATTAAAGCACTGAGCATATTGTATTTTCATTTACAAATCCATACAAAGTTATGTCCAATTTGTGCTACCACTGGTCTTCACATCACATTGGGAAGCCTTCGGAATAATCTTGATTTTTGATCTAGGAAATCACACAACACTTTTCTCCATAATAGTCATAATAACAGATGTACAGTTCATTGTACAGCACAATGTACTTTTTATGTCCTTACTGAACACACTGAGTAATCATGGAGTTCAGGGTGGAAAAGGTAAAGTAATCATTGTATTTAATAACTAGTAGAACCAGATTTAGCCTCGATAATGATTCCTGTAGCTGTTTCATCAGGCTTGTGTATTGGCGAGAAGGAAATTCAGACTAGCCCTTACCATTCCAAAAACACACTGTTAAAACCACTGGTTGATTTCACGTGCTCTGTGTGACGCAACATTGTCTTCTCCAGTAAGTTACATTTCCATAACGCCATTCACAAACCCAAGGTCGCTTTACAGCAGTAATCAGAACAAAGTACACAACAATCTTGTTAAATAATACTCGAAGTAGGCGGCGAAGAAGACGAAAAATAGAGGAAGTGAATTCCAGATTTGGGGGCAGGAACACCAAAGGAGCAACCCACCCCCATAGTGCCCAGCCTGAACCTTGGGACAGGCAGAATTTTGGCAAGACTTCAAGATTTCTCCAAGACTTGGGCGTAATATCTCTTTTTGTCATTGTTTGGATTCATTGTTCCCTAAATACGGATGGCATAGAGGTTAGCATAGTAACCCCAGAACTCCAGAGATGCCGGATTCTCCTCTCCCTGTGTCGTGTTTGCATGTTCTTCCCACAGACTGTGTGGGGTTCCTCCAGGTAATCTGGAGATCATCTGGTGTCTCTTAAACAATCCAGTGTGAGTGTGTTCATGCGCATGCACAGTGCCACAAACGGACGTCCTGTCCAGGGTCGGTTTCCACCTCGTGCCTTGAGTTGTGTTAAGCAGCTATGCAAAGTGAGTGAGGGTTTTCTCAGTGATGATCCCATTACAGGGATAATTCAGAAGTAGTAATAAGAGGAAAAAATGAAATAATAATGTGAATTCAAACGGACGATATTAACAGTTATGTCAACAATCATGATTTGGATTTAAAGCAGTGTCCACAAAAGAAGAACAAAAATTGCAGAGGATCTCTAGCATATCAACAAATGTATGAGATAACTATTGAAATGTCTAAAAACTGTTCCTCAAAAAAATGTTCCTTAAAAAAGACTGGAAGGGATTTGTATATGTCATTTTCTGATGGCAGTTTATGTTGCTCTAAGATCTCAATGTACTTTTCTGCATTAATGCTGCATCACAGAAGTATAAATGACCCTTATGCTTTATACTAGGGCACTGACACAACCCCATACCATGACACAGCCTGGCTTTTGGACTCGTTATTGATAAAAGTAAGAAAAAGACGATTTAGTGTTTGGTCCAGAACACAATGATCTGAAACACAGTTTCATCACTGCATGATGATCCATCCCAGATGCTCTAAGCCCTAGAGAAGTCGACGGCTTGTTTTTTACACAGTAACTTTTTAGTCAGTATTTTAGTGTTTGCCCATGTGGTTCTATGAGTGAATGATTCTACTGGGTAATGATGTTTCTTGATGCAATCCTGTCTGAGGGATCAGAGATCATGAGTGTTCAGTTTAGACACACTGAAATTCCGCTGTTCACTCATTATTGGAGGTACATTGTTTATAAACATTTGAATAATTGTCTCCGATAAAGCAGAGATCCTCTACCTATCATTGCTCCTTAAAAACTCACTTCCCTGGATGCTGCTTTTGTACTATATCATGATTATATTCACCTGCTAACATTACCTGGTTGAAAGTGCATCTTTATTCAGTTTTTAGTGTTTTTCCTTATTACGATCCAATATTGCCCTATCCCAATCGTTTTTGGAACGTGCTATAGGCTTGAAATTCAGGAACTGATATTTAGTAATAAATTAAATTAAGCTGGCCAGAAAGACATAATAAATTCATACTGTCTGTAATGAAATAAATGTCAAATGCAATCTACAGAACACTGTGTTTTAGTTTGTTTATTTTTATTTGCACTTTCCATACCCTCCCAACTTTCTGATTTGGGGTCGTACTATTTTAACTCTTTTAACGTTGCTGTTTAAGTTAATGTTTACATATTATGAGGACCACGGTCCACATACTACAAGTAATAAATTCTAAATTCCAGATAATTACAACAGACTTACAACAGTATATACAGTAACAAAGCGAGAAGCAATGACACAGTCGGGAAACTACAACACAATCTTCAGCTAGTTTTACCTTGACATACAGCTCTTGATCAGTCGTCATCCTGCCTTCACCTTTGGGACTGAATTGTATCCGTAAATCACAAAAAGCTTGAAGAAGAACCTGAGACTGTGATGTTTTTAACCACCCACATCTCCGCTTGTCAAGTTTAACAAATGAACAATCACACCATGTACGAAAACCTGAGGAAAAGCCTGCACATGCCTGAATGACAAGACGTTTAAGACAGAAATGACATCAGACAAACCTGCTCCACTCCCAAACCACTCCTTCATCAGGTATGGGGTGTTGAGCTCTTTAACACGGACCAGTCAAACCTAGCACAAAGGGAAAAAAGATGACACACACTAATCATTTAAACAAGCCTGTCATTGGATAAAAGTCCACTGTCCAGTCCTACCACAATCCTGTGCTTTGTCTCAGGCTTAAATTATTATCAGAAGAAAGTGAGCCACATCACCCCATGATCACATGACTCCTTGCCCAGATTACTTGATATGTTTAATGGCGATCAACTGGTAGCCGCATTCTCACCAGGAATCTGTGCAGCACAGGGGTGAGTCTGTCTCACACCACTGGGATTAAGCAAACATAAAGGTTGCTACGGAAGACATGACATCATCAGTATGTCCCGCTGTTTATGCATAACATGGACGTTGGACTGTTAGAGGACAAAGTTGTTCAGGTGGTGAGGAAATAAGTGAGCACATTCAAATCTAACCAATCAAGTCAAACAGGTCTGAAAAAAATAGTTACACAAGTCCAAAGTAATTCAGACTAATATGGTTATAAATAGCTTTTCACACGTTAGTAGTACTTCAACTTAAGAAAGGCTTGAGCCAAAATTCTGCCCATAAACTAGGATTAGAACCAACATACAACAGGAATTGCAAAAAGGTTGGGATCGAATGGAAAATGCACAAGAAAAACAACATTTATTTGACTGCAGACAGTATAAACTTCAAAAATATGTATATTTCATGTTTTGTCTGGTCAACTAAACTTTTTGAGCAACATTATTTTAAATATTTTAATACGTTTCTCATGTCTTGAGAAAATTTGTACAAAATTTTGCAATCACCTGATGACATCAAAGGTTTGAAATCATATTTTTATTGATTTTCTTTAGCTCACTGCTTGTGCTAAATTGCACCTAAACAATATAAAATAGAAAGAACAGATTTATGCATCTCTAGAATTGATCGTCTAAGCTCCTCTGAACAGAGCAGACCATCAGTAATTAATGCCGGATCCTGACTGATGACTTCTGATTTTGGTATAATACATTTCTACTTTAATCATACACACTGACCTCATAAACTCATAAACCTCAAATCCTTTTTTGCTTTATTATCATTTTGCCAAATGTTCGTTTATTTCTTGGAGGGTCTTTGAGGTGGCGGTGTTGGAGCGATCGTATCACCTGTCTTTGCATTACAATATTAATGTGTTATCGTATATAGGATTCCAATGGCAATCAAAGGCATTCTTAGTTTACTGTTTGCTGCACATGCACGTACATTTGGTATCTGGCTCAGGGTCATCAAACTGATTACGCTAGGAGGTTTTGGTGACATTTTCCTATCTGTGTGCTGCATCCCATAATCCAAACAAAGTCCACGATTTTGCAAGCTCAAGGAGAATTTTATATTTGAGAGATGCACCAGTTTATTCTTCATGTGATCCAACAATACTTAATATTAGTAGCCTACCATAACCTAACCAATAATGTTAAGAGATGAATGGATATGGATAAACGGATTGTATTGATAAGTTAAGATAACTGATGAGTCTGCTACGTAACTTCAACTCATTTGTTTAACTCACTCAACTCAATGGGCCATTCCAAACATTATTTGCAAAAGTGTATCACGGTCGCTTGATTTGGACAGAAGCCTAGCGCAGAACCCAGATTGCTCCTAGAGGTGCTGTCCAACCAGGCCAGGTGTCTCGACAGGTGCCAGACACGACTGGCTGCATCAAAGAAAGGGGAGGCTGGTTCGAGGATCATCCCCTAACACTGCAACAGCAACTCTGTGATTGGCTGATGTGTTTATGAGTGATCCCATGTACTCTATAGACCACACAACCCTGTAAAGCAAATCAAAATACGATATGTCGTATCAAGCAGGCAGTTCTTACCACCAGAGCTGCTTCAGACAAGGAAAAACAACAATTTTCCAATTCACTAATTACTGATATAGTATATCAATGAATACATATTAGAATTTGCACTGAGGACACTTTATTTGAATAACATAAGCACCAACAACAGCTTGGTAAGGCACTTGGTAAAGGATAAGTTCATCTAGAGTTTGGTTGACTCCTTCTCCTAAATGGATGAACAGCCATGTTAGAGGCTGGCCTGGACAAAATAGCCTGGACTTTCTGATTGTATGCCTCCTGGTGGACACAGTCTTTCTGGAACTCCTTCTCTTTCTCGGCCTGAGCCGCATCACGCAGACGCTGCTGCTGCAACATCTGCATTAACAGATCAGCTTGGTATTCCTGACCGACTTCTCTGAGCCTGAAGAACAGAGGAACGTGAGATTACTGGAGCAGTAATGGTTTCAGCATTTTTTCAGCCAAAAAAATGTAGCATTATTTCATCTCTGTCCTTGTGAGTGTACCAAGTGTGTCAAGGTTGCCTGACTAGGACAGACGTCTAGCACACAGAACCCAGATGTGTGTGTGTGTGTGTGTGTGTGTGTGTGTGTGTGTGTGTATTCCTTTCCCTAAATAACTTCACACATACTGACCTCAGATTATAACTAGTTCTTAAGTATGGACAGATTTGGAGATTAATGCGGATTAGGACACAGTAGTATTTAATATAAGCTGAAAAATGAACAAAGATCATGGGCTTGTCGACTGCACTCAGCAGACTGATTCATTATTAATAGTTTTGATAACATCCAAAAAGTCTGAAGCTCCCATAATTCCTATACAGAGCTCATCTTGTTCACATACATTTACTTCACGGTCATGGCTGGGCTGCGGCCTAAGTCACAGTTTTATTATTAATTATTGGACTATTGGAGTTTCTGCATATCTAAGAATCTATGGACAACAAACATGAGACACAAGAGAGGTGAACAGCACCGAGTTTTTCCCTGCTGATCCAGCAGCTTGTTCTCCTGCATGGTTTTATTCAGCTCGTCTCGCTCCTTAGCCAGTTCAGCCTGTTTCTGAGCATTCCTCCCCACTGTAAGCAGAAGAACAGACGTTACTACTATTATTATCCGAACTACTACATTTCTTAATACTATTATGCATGAGCACGTAAGAGAAAAACATTTTGGTGGATATGGTTTTAAAATGAACTCTTTTGAATATTATTTACAATTTGCAGTTATGATTAAACTATACTGCTCACAAAAACAGGGGCTATGATATATGATATGATATATCCCATATTGAAATATCCTCTAATATTTGTGAGCAGCGCAAAAAGAATACTACAAATCATACTGATCAAATCCACTGCCCAATGAGTACAATGAAAACATCGTTTCATCTAGCTGATGTGCATTTACACTTAGCTTGAATCTAAGGGCAGGTGGTTGCTTCCCAAATTTCAGCGCTCTTCATGGGTGGGGGTTGGGTATGTGATCAGACATGGGATCCCCACATTCTAGGTTGCTCAGTGTATAACTGGGCAAAAGTCTTAGACCACAATTATATTTTTTAGTTCTAATGACCATATTTAACATGTGGTCGATAACTGGAGGAAAACTAAAAAAAAGTTGTAATTAATTTTGTATTCATTTAGGACGTCGCTTTTTAATTCACTTTCCCACTGATTTTCATTCAACTTCTGTGACCTTTTTGAAAAAAGTGTCTTCTTGACTGTTGCCCTTCCAAAAAGACCATTGTGGATCAAGCTTCCCACATGCTGCTGTTGCTCAAGTGTAAGAAGAGGCCACATACATACGTGCCAACGTAACCTATAGAAACTGTTTTTTATTTATTTATTTTCCCAAGTTTGTTAATACTCTATGCAGTTCCTGTACCTTCTGATGATAATATCAGAGTGTAGTAATGATATATGGACATTATACCAGTGCTTAAATAATGCTGTATCCAATGTAATAGTGGCCTTAAACCTTTGCACAATACTACATGTTGCATACAGTTAATAGGAGGGTGTGGATGGATAGTGTCTTTTCACAATCTGTTCAATTAACAATCTAATCTATTTACAATCACAAAAATAATAGGCTCTATTAATAATCACGGATGCCATGCTGCATCAGACTCTGTGCTCATAATCAATAAGTAACTACATTTTCTCTTTTCTCTCCGACCTGTTCCAGCCCTCCAAGGACTTTATTCTCAAGTGACTCTGTTTATCGGACAAAATATTTGCAACTGCTATGACTTACTTAATTCTACTATTAATCCAAATGCAACTATTTCAGTTCATATCTAGGCCCCCAAGGAGGATGGGTCTCTTCTTGAGCCTTGGTTCCCCCACGTTTCCTCCGACTGTTGCCCTAGGCTTGCTCAATTTGGCATTGTAAAGCTGCTTTGAGACAATGAATAGCGCTATATAAATAAATCTGACTTGACTAGTGTGGAATGGAATAATCATTGTGATTATTATGCTATGCCAGCACAACTCATAACTCCTGAAATGTAGAGTTAGCCTCTTACGTTTTTCCTGGATCTGTAAACGTCGTGTGTCCATCACATCCTTCATGAGCCGGTCTCGGGCTTCTTTCTCCAGTTGGGTTTGCTCTGCTCTTCGAGTCCACGTCTTTTGGAGCTCAGCCTCGATTAGCTGCCCAGTCTCTGCCTCGTGCCGCCTCTGTTCCTCCAGCTGCTCGGCCAAGTATTGCCGATACCTGTGCTGCTCCTCCCGTAATTCTAACTATTCCACACAAATATGTCACTTATATACATCACTTTTACCATATCAGCCTCATTAAGTACAAGCAGCTTAGAACTGGAACTGAAGAGGTAAAATGGTGTTGGAACAAAGTTGGGTGTTCCTGAGGGAGGGCAGGCTAGAGGAGCAACTGATCATCAGCAGGTGCAAATAACTCCTCCAACCAAACCCGTCTGACAATGTAGGACACAAAGTCTTCAGTTATGGGGAGCAGTCATTCAAAACATGGCCAGTTCTTCTTTTTGAAAGTGCACTTCATTTAAATACAGCTTCGTATGAGAGTGGATGCGCCCTACGATGGATTGGCAACCCTGTCTAGAGTTCTAGGAAAATCTTACCTTCCTAAGAGTCCCTTCCTTTTTCTCATCCCTCTCCTGTGCCAACAAATGCTCCAGGATGCTCATGTCCAGCGCCAGCTCATCCTGCTGCTCCTGCGCAAGCCGCTTCATCTTCAGCCGCAGCGAAATGTCCAGTTGCCTGCGCCGACTCTGCTGATTCTGCAGCTTTCTCATCAGCTCTCTCTCTTCCTCCAGACGCATCATCTCTCTCTGATCACGCTGAACACAACATTACACACATCAGCCTATGTGTACTACTTATTTGTGTTATTTATTCATAAGATTCATTTGCTCTTGTGTTGCTGTGTGGGTTGTGCTGAAACTTAGTACACCAAACCAGATGCTATGTTTAAGACCAATGTCCTCCACAATTTCAATAAAATAAGGCACTTAAACAGTTACCAAAGTGCACACATTTTTCATTAACCCAGGAGGAATTCAATATTTTAGTGAATTAAATGATTAAATATCTCACTGCAGTAGCCCGAGAGCTAACAGACACTCACTAAAGTTAGTGTGTTCCTGGGTGTCTATTGTGCGATCATGTACTCGCTGATGAGATTAAAATGTATCGATTAAGATGGACGCGCTCATTGCACAAGTGCTAGAAACGGTCATTTTTAGCAACCCCTCGCCTGGCAGTGAGAAAGTGAGTGTAAGCAAGTGCTTTTTGCACAAAAGAAAACATAATGGCAAGTTATATTGGATAGTGCGCTGTCGGAAGCAGTGCCTCTCTTACTGTGATTAGTTGAACCTCATAACAAGATGTTAATCTGTAATTCGGGAATCAGAAACATGGCCCACTTCTCAAAAGTCGAGAAATCAGCTCCCGTAAGTGTTGCAATTGAATTTAATATGTAATTGTAGTTACAATTTACATGGACAACAAAAATGTTATTATGTAAAATGGCTTTATATTAGGCAATCAATTAACTTCAGCTCTGCTGGAGGGATAAAGGAAAACATAAGGATATCTTAGGCACCTATCCTTTTTTTCAAATCCAATGCCCTCTGTAACCCTGAACCCCTGTAACACTAACCATGAAAAACGTGCGCATAAAGTACAAACACATGCATATACACTGATTTTGGACCTTGGGGTTGAAACTGCCGA
Organism: Parotocinclus haroldoi; assembly: GCA_034779995.1. Taxonomy (NCBI): domain Eukaryota; kingdom Metazoa; phylum Chordata; class Actinopteri; order Siluriformes; family Loricariidae; genus Parotocinclus; species Parotocinclus haroldoi. The sequence goes on from JAUZST010002985.1 coordinate 13,912, forward strand.
AGATTTTTCAGAAAACATTCTAATTTGCCATTATATTTTCTGTACATGCACATCTGCAGAGAGTCTTTACAGTGCTTCTGCTTGTCAGGAAATTATATTCATTCAGTTTTCTCATACCACACCTTGATTTTGTTTATTAAAGAATATACCCGCACTTTTTTGAACGGGTGAACTGACGTGTCATGTTGGGTTAGACAGGTTAGCAGTGGCTTAAAACGACTCACTAATAGCTAACACCTTGGCTCCTGTGATCCTAACAACCTATGTAGTGGCAAGATTGGGTCAAGGACTGTCAGGACCCCCCCAAAAGAGACAATCCCAATAAAGTGTAATACCTGGGAGTCCCAATCAGTTCCTTTTAGATAAGAGGTAAAACATCTTCAAGAACCAAGAAGAAGTCCAGCTCCCAATTGCTAAACACTCAAGTCTACCATGAACTGGATGACTAAGATCTAACACAGACATACACATCTGGATAAACTTTTTTCATTGCTACAGCCACCTTTAACTTGTTCAATTGTTGTCTAGAGTTGGCTTTGTGACAAAGCCCACTGTTAAAGTGCGATCCGCCATAACATTAAAACCACCTGCCTACTACTGTGCAGCTTGTGTCACCATTTCATTTTGCAGTGCAACAAGGGTTCATTATCCTGCTGAACAAGGACACAGTCACTGGATAATACGCTGTCAATGTGACCAACTTCACCTGTCGTTGGTTTTAATGTCTAGCCTGAGCAGTGTAGCTCTACACTAGACACTGCAGGGACACGATTGGCCATGTATAAGGGTTGAGAAGTCTATAAGATATAATCGCTCTGCTGCTACAACAGTGATCCCTGGTGGCCACTCAGGGCATTGGTAAAGGTGTTGGATGTACATGGAAGCATCTTCTGTTCCTGTGTAGAGTAATTCATCATGTAGGACAAGTTGATAAAATACTGCCCTCTTAGTCTCTGTTGCCATTCCAAATCATCTCAAAGGTGTATGATGGCGTTATGGCCAGGGCTATCTGTATTCTCTATCACTTGGCAAACCATGTCTTTATGGACTTTTAGGAGAGCAGGACAGATTTTTGCTAAACTGACATGTTGCATGCAAATGGAAACCTATAGATTGTCGTATTGAGAGTCAGTGATTTGTTCAGTAAAACATTTGATGCCTGATATGGTCCTGTTTGTAGTATTATCTAGTACTTGGATAATGAGTGTTGAATAAAGGAGGTGTGCCTAATAAGATCAGTAAGCATATATATCCCAACATCACAACATCTCCTTTGGGTAGCTTATCCGTGTCTTGTCTGATTTACAACATTACAAAACGAGCAGGCTTTGACCTTTTATACTGAACCATCTCGGCTATAATAAGAACTCTTGTTCACCAGTAACTTTGCCTCATCTTCCTTGAGCTGCTTGGCCTGCAGCCTCTGGTGCTCTGCAGCCTCCATCTGAGTGCGCAGGAAAGCCAGCTGCTCGAGGTTGCTCTGTCTCTGACGCTCTGCCTGCATGTTCTCACGCTCTTGCTTGGCTAGACGATCTCCTTCCCACAGCTGAGCGAACAGCATTTCTTCTTCCTGCCTCAGCCGCTGATCTTCCTGCCTGCTGCGGATCTGTGCGGCTCGGTCTGTGCAGATTTCATCCTGTCTGCGGCGTGTCTGGACAGCTCGCAGCTCCTCACTCTGCTCTCTGAAACCCAACACCACAGAGAAAAGGATTCTGTGCCAATGCAAAAAAAAAAAACTGTACAAATGCCTGTGCAATGCCTGTGTGCTGCGTTTGTAGACACATTGCGAATGGGTGCACCAGTCTATAAACTTTCAATCTAATATAAATAAGTATGAAATAATAAGTTAATCAAATCGAATAGCTAGTTCTACATTATACACAGAGCAAACACCCTTACACCCGCTTGAGCTGGACAAAAGGTTCATGTTAAATGCAAGAGTTTGGCAGAGTTGGTGCTTATTCGTACTTGAGATGTCACATGCATTCTGTGACACGTCATCTAATACAATTGTATTTTTGATAATAATCCTACAATTAAATTGAATCAAGTCAAGTCAAATTTATTTCTATAGCACTTTTTACAATGGAGCATTGTCTCAAAGCAGCTTTACAATCTTAGATTATCTTAAAAGGCCAATCCCAAATTGATCAAGCCTAGGGTGACAGTGGAAAGGAAAAACTCCCTGAAAGTAGAAGGAAGAAACCTTGGGAGGACCCGACTCAAGAGGGGACCCATCCTCCATGGCCTGGATGTTAATTAAATAAATAGCTAAAATTATATTGAAGTAATAGTAAAAAACACAATTTAAATCAATAGTAAAAATTCAGTTTTAAAAAAATATAATATATAATATAATATATAAAATTATAAAATATATAATATAATAAATATATTTATTTATAAATAAAATATGTAACAAAAATAGATTTTAGAACAAAATAGATTTTAAAACCAGTTCTTGGAATCTTTGGAGGCACATCGTCTGTTGAAAAGTAAAAATATTTCAAACTTCACATTTCTTTACATTGCAGCTGACTGAAGATTCTTCGCGTTTACGTTTTCTACAAGCAAAATACCCATTATTTAAAATTGTTATACTTCAGAAATAAAAAACAACAATTGCACAGTGTATTGTTACACCCATAATAAAAAAGATCATAGATGCGAGCAGGGCAATATTTATTCCTATTTGTTTTTATGATCTTATGGAACTAGACTCCAGGAATGGCAACTATAAGGGTCGGTGGAGGAGCAGTCATGGTCTAGGGTTATATTGGAAGTTCTCTTTCAACTTTCAACTACCTGAAGAGCTGGTCGAGTTTATCTGCAACCACTTTCTGCCTCTCGCTCTCCCTTCTCTCCTGCAGGTATTTAGCTCTTTCCCGCATCTGAACTTGTCTCTCGAACACGGTCTCTTTTTTTGATTCCAACTCCTTTAGCAAGTCTCTCTCCTCAGACTCCAGCATCTTACGCAGTCTGTTAACAAAGAGTGTAAAAACTGTGAGTTAGGCCGGAGATATACTTGATTTTCAACCACGTGTTTGCGTAGACAACCGGCTGCACCGTGAACACAGTTGCCGGCTTGCCAGTGTATCACTAGGGGTACAATGTATTTCCGCTAGAGGATGCACATATAACATAACGCAGTGGTCCTCAAACTGTGGTACGTTTGCCACTGGTGGTACTTGTGGTGGTTTCCCAGATAACCTTGGAAAATGTACTTAGTAATTATTGAATAATTATTGAATAATAAAGGAATTAGTTAATTAGTGAAAATCTAAGAACTTTTAACTGCTTCACAACTTTTGAATTTTATGAGACTCTTTTTTTTATTAGCAATTCTTTTGCATTAGTCCAAAAACAATCGTTTTTGAAGATGGCATGTAAGTACTAAACATGGAGAGTTCTGACTGTGACGTTTGACCACACCCCCTGCTGTCAGTACTGTGTAAGTGCAATAACTATATAATATTTCTAATTCAGGGTTTTCAGGTTTAATACCGCATACAGACTGCGTGTAAACGCTTGTTGTACACTAATAATATTGTCATTATTTGTCATTGTCATTATAACATTGCTAAATGGAATATCTAATCTAATGATGGCTTGGGACTTTTGCACACTACTA
>JAUZST010002986.1:0-17542 GCA_034779995.1 Parotocinclus haroldoi
TCTCACGTTCTTTGGTCCGATTAAACGGAATTTTGGTCCAAATAAGCGAATAAAATTACACGTATATAATAGGATTTATTTCAGTACTTTAGGATTCGGTCTGAATAAGCGGCTGGGTCCCGTTAACCGGATTCGGCTGTGTTTTATAAGTCACCCAAGGAAGATGGTCTCCTTTTGGAGTCTAGGTCCTTAAGTTTCTTCCTTACAAAGTTTGAGGAGTTTTTCCTCTCCACTGTCGCCCTAGGCTTCCTCAGTTTGGGATTGGCTCTAGAAATCAGGACATAATGTAAAATTGTAAATCTGCTCAGAGATAAGGCTCCGTTGTCTCAAAACGAAACGCCATATACATAAATCTGACTGGAAACGCAGAAGCACACACATGGCTTTATTTTTTTTAGAACATTGAAACCAGCAGAACTTCACACTTCAGATTGTGTGTCCGTAAATGGTAAAGTTATCTGTGCTTATTTAAGGTCACATCATCATGAACTGCTATTTATGACAGGAGAAAGGTTACATCGGTACCAGGGTGACATGTTCATACTGGGACGACTTAGAGCGATCAATAAACCGAACACAATTCTGTGGAATGTGGGAGGAAACCCAGGAAGGTTGGGATTGAACCGGGGCTCTCTTGACCCCGTTCAGACCGCTTGTGAAGCCCCATCAGTGGCTTAGAGGTTACAAAAAAAATAGAGATGATACCCCAATCTGTGCTTTGTTTCCCATCTGTCCGGGTTTCTGTCGTGTAAAGCATTCTTACGTTCCTGTCTGTACTCACTGAATGCCACATCTATAAATTCCTCTGCCACTTTAGGTAAACACACAGTTCAACCTTGAGCGTCTACACGATGGTATGAAGCAATCACGACACACGTTACGGTATAAACAAATCAAATTGTGTGACAGTCTCACGCGTTATCAAAACGTCTGAACGACTCCATGGAACCACGGTGAAAGTGCAAGAACGGAGTGCGTTATCACAGAGGGCGACCGTTTTATAATGCGAAATCAACGCAGATTAGTGTGCCACTGTACAAAGTCTGTGTGTGTGTGTGTGTGTGTGTGTGTGTGTGGGGCATGTGTGTAAACAGCAGTAATGTTTGGTAGCAAATATTCAATTGAATGCTGATGCGGCACTGGAGGATGATCCCCCAAAGAGCCTAAATGCTTAGAATAAAAGAATCAAATCTTTTCTGATACATATTTCGGCGGTCGGTCTAACACGCTACCCTGCTGAAGCTCAGTATCAGGCTGGTTTCCTTAAACGTTTTGCACAAAATCACAACAATTTGAATCGTAAAACGCAGCAGCGGGAAGCAATAAGTGAAACTGAAATTCTGTTTTTATCAGGTACCTGCTTCTTGGAATCTTGTAACTGCTTCCGTATTGGAACCGGGTTTTCGATAGTCGAAATATTGTAAATTAAAATGCGATATCGAATCGAAACGAGTACGTATCGTATTGCAAACGAACATGCATTTAATCAGCAAATAATGATTTAATAAAACTATGAACTTATTATCCTTATCAGGATTATCCTTTGCTAATAATTATCCTTATCTAGGACGGGGGTGGCCTAGCGGATAAGGTACTGGACTCTGGAGCAGAGGGTCTAGGGTTCAAATCCCACAATGTGAGCAAGACCCTTAACCCAGAGCTGCTTGGTTTGTAAGGGTCGCTGTGGATAAGGGCGTCTGCTAATTGTCATAAATGTAAAAGGTCTGGGTAGGAGCTGCTGTTAGCTTCCCCTCAGACACACACACACACACACACACACACACACACACACACACACACACAAATTACCACCTACCAGTCACAGTAACAAAGATTATTCCGGTCATGATTATTGTAATCATTAAACCTTAATGTTTTAAGGGTACGTACACCAGGAAATGGCCAATTACCAAAACAACGCATGCCATGAAAATACTAATATCAACCTTGCCTTGACTCTCGACGGACAGTTTTTGATCCATGAAATATTATTAGTAATTAAACATAAAACATCAGAGCTGTCAACATGTATAATGAAATAAAAGGAAAAATGCTTCATGATATAAACGGAGATGCCAGACCTAAACAGGCAAGGGCGTGTCGCTTCGCACGAGAAAGAGGAACGACTCAAGTTCCTTAATTAATAAGAAAAAGGACCTACTGAGTTCGTAGATCTCTTCTCCGTGTCATTCTGCCCAACAGAGACGTCTTCTGGTCGCAGGGTCAATCTGAGACGCCTGATCCCCCTCTGAACACAACAAACAGAGAAGAAACACACTAATCAAGATGATTTAGTCGAGTAATCAGTTCTGTCAGAAGTCGTTTTCTCACCAACTAGATAAAAATCGGCAAAGCGGTTTTGTTTTTGACCACTTATTGTTTCTTTAAGATCTCGCTCGGGACATTTTATAGAGAACTTTATCCAAGATCTGCGATTTTCGTTTTCAGTGAGACAGTGACCTCATTTGGGCATTCCCAACTGTGTGTTACTGGAATACAATCCTTTATGATCTTCCTGTTTTGTCTGCTGATTTAGCAAGTAAAATATCTGACCAAGGTTCGCCTAGAAAACACCTTAGACTGATCCCAATCTAAGCACCCCCTCCTCGTTCTCCCCCCCCCATTCCCATTGCTTATAAATAACTTACACAACTGTTACTATTACAGATTGGCACTACATAAGCAGGTTATTTGAATATGTTGATCAGCTTGGTCTGCGTGAAAGTATCTAGTCAGGCTCGATGCTTCTGAAGTAAGACCATTGTTTACATGTTTGATACGACCAGGGAAACAGGAAGGGAAGAACCATCAGCAGACGGAAACTTGGTCTATGGCCCAAAAGGGTTCATGTACAAACCTTACAAAAACGTGACTTAACCTTCGTTCTACTCACAGATTTACCCTGGTCACAATAATTAAGGGATAATTGAAATTGAATATGGTGCAATAAAAAAATGATTTAGTTAAACAAAACCATCAGAAAAACAAAAGAAAAGTCAAAGAAAGTTGTTTGATTATGCAAATGAGATGCAAACTCGACGATGGTGATTGATTAGTAAGGGATATATTCATGGGGTGAACAGGAGCAGGTTAAACTGGACCAGGGTGCCCCCATATTGTGTTCGGTATGGTGTACGGTCAGCCAAGAGGGCCAAAAGACCCTGACAGTGATGGAGCATGGACAGGATCAGATTATCCAGCAGTTCCTATGGGATCAGATTCGTATTCATTTTAAAATATGCCCTCGTTTTAATGAGCAGTGTAGTTTAATGCTCCCCTTGTTGATGAACGACTCAGGGAATATGGTTTCCATGTTACTTCGTATTTATACCAAAGTTTAAAAAAAAACAAAAAACAGGTCATGTACGAACACTTGAGATTTAAAACATTTTAACATTGATAATACAAATAAAAACAAGATTCAGCCAAAGTGTATTTCTGCGGGTTCACTTACTTTTTTTATGTCATGCCTGTCCATTCATTTGCGCAGTTCTTATGTAGTCATACAGGAAAGTAAATATTTTTTTATGTTTAACATTACGGTTTAGTGAGATGTATACGTTCAACTCTTTAAGAAATATTTTTAATTTATTATAAAAAGAAATGGTATCGAGCCAGCCCTAATAATGACATCGATTATAATATTGCTTAATTTTTCACCAAGAATTACTGTACATTTGTTTTGGCAAACAATAACTGAGCCAAGGTTGGTTTTGTCTAGAATCATAATCAGGTTTAGAGAAAGCGTATGTTATTGCACTCAAATGTACTGCAAGCATTTTTGCATTGTGTTTACAGTTAGAGTTTAATGGCTTTGTATAAATAGTTGTATATTTTAGTGCTCTTTGACTTCCATTATAAGCGAGGAAAAGGGTTCTTTGTTTTTGTTTAGTACTCCAGACTAAGGAGATAAGTACTCTCTGCGGGAATGCACTTCACTGGAGTATTGTTTCAGATACCATGAGTACAGTGGAGTAATGCAGTGTGGAATGTCATTCGTCAAGGACAAATACGACAGGGCGCTGTGAGCTGCACATTTTTCCTTTCAACTAAAGCCCTTATTCAGAAGCTTTCAGCATGTACTTATCCCTAACAGTAATACTCATATAAATCGTTTACTGCTCATTTTAACACGTGAACGTGTTCTACTATACGTCATAATTCCACTACGCGTTATTATTTACTAATTCCCCTCCAAGAGTCACAACTACGCCTACAGGGAATCGGCATAGCCAGGTAGTTGTACGGAAAGGAAAACACACCCTGCCTTACGGTACCAGCACACTATTCAAATATTGGGTGGTTGCTGGGGTAAACACAAAAACAACTCTTGATCAATGCCACAAGAATTAATGATGGCTGAACTAGGACGTCGCACGGTTACGTTTGAATCTTGAGAGGAACAGAAAGACATAACGAATAAGGCACACCTTGGAACCAGCCATCAAAAAAAATCAGTAACGTCACATTTCTGCCCATTCTGAGGGCAGAACGTGAACGTTACCTGGTAACTGTATCCAATTCACATGGTTGATCTTCTGGTAGTTTCTCCCATCTGCACATGGGATCTTTGGAGCTCAGGCAGAGTGACCATTGGGTTCTTGGTCACCTCTTTTTATCAAGGCGATGCTCGGGCAAGACTCCTGATTGCTCCAAACATCTTACATGTAGGGATTACGGAGGCCAGCGTGCTCTTGGGAACTTTCAGTGCATCAGCACTGTTTTTTCCTCCAGATCTGTGCCTCCACACAATCCTGTCTATGAGCTCTATAGGTTCTGTCCACTTTGTGTGTAGCAGAGCGAAACCATACATACTCCCATGGGACTGTGGTGGCCTAGTGATTAAGGTACTGGATTATGGACCAGAAGGTCCAGGGTTCAAATCCCACCTGTGGAACAGTCGGGCCCCTGAGCAAGTCCCTTAACCCACAATTGCTTGGATTGTAAGTCTGTATGAATTGTAAGTCCCTCTGGACAAGGGCGTCTGCTAAATGACATAAATAAATTATAAATATAATTCTCCTTTTGTTATACTGTAGCGATTTTACTTCAGTATTTAATTAGTATTAACATGGGGTTCAGGCACTTTAATAGAGCTGATTTGTCATAATGTGTTGCTCCAGATTTGTGTCATATTTGTGTAACAGTGTCATTATGGTGTGCTGCCAAACCTGCTATCAACACACAGGGCCTTCCAAAGTCTGAAGGTGGAACTGGTGCTGGAAAGTTGGATGCTATCCAGATGATAAAACACTTTCACATGTTTGCAGGCATGTGTTTTACATTTCTTATTTTCAAAGTGACATTTCGTAGCCGAAATCAATATTAACGTGGATTAGAAGGTGCTGAGCTAATGGGAATAGACTATACCAGACCTGGGGTCAATGTTACAGTGACATAAGACACCAAATAACAAATACATCGGGTTGTTTGTTTTTTGGAGTAAGGGGGGAAACCACACAATGTTTTTGCTTAAATGACAAAGTGAAAGCTTTCCAGAACAGCGGACAGTCCATGTCCCGGGCTCTGATCAAATAAACGTGGCAGCGTTCATTTGTACACTAACACCGAGCTTAACTTCTATCATACATCCATGATGTTACCAAGTAAAACACAGAAGTGCTGCTGGAGTATGGTAAAGTATGCAGCCTGAGCGGGGATGAGACGGGATTAACAAACAAGTCAACAAACAAACCGCTCGCGTAAGAGCAGCGTGGAAAAATAGCGTGCGCGACAGTCCACACCCAAAACTACAAAACTCTGATATTACTCACCGAGCAGTGGTCCGAGGTGGACGTAGTGGTTAGTGATCCAGCAGAGCCGTTTCGCAGCATGTCTCCTCCTAAAGTTTCTCAGCAAACACGTTCACACTCTCTCACACACTCACTCCCTTACTCACTCACTCACTCACTCACTTCCACCACCTGCTTCACCGAGCGTGTGAAAGTGAGCCGGAGTGGAAAAAAGAGTCCCCTCAGGCACCGAGTCTGTGTTTAGATTCCTTCCTCTGGATGATAAGACCGCGTGAATGAGGGACAAAAAGGGCCCGGTTGTCCCGTGTAGTGAATAGAGAGAGGGAAAAACAGCATGTAGTCCAGACTTGACACAAACACAAGTTGCTCGTGACTCTGAAAGTGTCTGAGAGTGCTCGAGAAAAGCCTGCTAGTTGTGTGTATGCTCAACGTGTGTCACACAGCCAACCGCGAGGGCCGTGCCTCTGGTGCAACCTGTCCTTCTACATTTCTTCTGCTCAGCAGCCGCCTCCCACCTGCCTGTGGGTGGATCATAGGTGGCTCAGCTAGCAATGTACCCGCTCCGAGCTGAGCATCTCTCCACCGAAATCCTACACCGTGGAGAGCAATAAAAAATTCAGTGTGATAAAGTGATACGTAGTGGCGCGGTTTTGTCGCAACGGCTAACGAAGTTGCTTTGGAGAAAGATAAAAAAAAAAAAAAGTTTAGAGCGTTATTCTAGAGCAGCCAAAAGAGTGATGTTTTTAAAATGTATTTCCTATTTTGATTTGATTTCACTCTGGAATTACAAAGAAACGCAAACAAGCATGTTTTTGGAAACAGCACAGCTGTGCATGAGATGCTACAGACACGGCTGCATTCAAGACGCACCCTGGACAGAGCACTAGTCCTCCACATCTCATAGACAAAAGAAGGGCCAAAACATTTCAAATTAAAACTGATGTCCACATGAATGCCCAGACCCAAGATGTCACAGCAGAACATTGCTCCATCTCATTCAACCAAAATAAATCCTGGTTCCAACACTTGCTCAGGTTAATTATCTGACCAGGGATCTTCTAGATCGTCTTCCAGATCGTTCTAACTTCAAACGATTTACTGTTTTGAACATTTCTTACGGATAATGGCATTAGGATCGTTGATTATCTTACAGAATGGTACGTTGTCTGCCGCTTCACAGGCGGCACGGTGGTTGGGTGGGCGGGTCATGTCAAGAAGGTCCCGGGTTGAATTCCAGGATGGAGAGACCTGGGTCCTTTCTGTGTGGACTCTGAATGCCCTCATGTGGGTTTACTCTGGGTACTCTGGTTTCCTCCCACAGTCCAAAGACATGCATTAGGTAAACTGATTACGGTAAATTTGCATTGGCCTGAGTATACACATACTGTATAAATAGTATTGAGACAGATATAACCTTGCGTGTGGCCATTGATAACACAGACCCCTGCTGAAGTAGCTGCTCTCAGTGGCAGTGTGGATGAAGCAAGGGCGTCGCCCTCACACCGTTTTCAGACACCACCACTCCTTTCTGCTGATGTTCTCAGTGCTTCTTTAAATAGTGCACATCAAACCGTAGTGCCATGGCAGAAAGATGACTCAGAGATGCTAAGCATTCAAAGATTCACAGAAAAAAACCGGAGTTGTCACTGGTAGTCGAAATACAAAATGTCGATGAAATCCTTGATGTCCACATACTGAAACTTAGAGCATGGAGTACTGAACTGTCCACAGTGGTGTAAACCTTACTCTAGAAATCCTGATTTCCAGAATCACATGGGTGTCCCGGCTTACAGGAAACATGTTTACCATCTGTGTCACTGCGTTGTTTGTACTTATATGTGTTTAACTGGCCTGTTGTCTATAGGAATCAGGTTGTACAGGATGAGCTGGATTCCCAGAAGGGACCGATGATCTGTGCTGAACCTAAACTTGCGCAACACATCATTAATCAGAATTAGTCTTAGAATTAAAGGACCAAAGACACACACTCATCTAACTGACTGTAGCATCAACAGCACAAAATAGCGTTAAACTATGTTGAACCTCATATCAGACCTTCTCCGTGAGGGCGTGTGTGGGATGTACTGGAAATGTTTTGCTGATGTTAGCAGTAAATACAGATATTTCTTTTTCAAGGGTGTATTTATTGTGGAATGTAAGTTGGGGTGCCTAACCAGTATGACAGCCCTGTGACGCTGTTCTTTTAAAGGAGTGTCACACTACTGAATTCACAGTGCAAACCGAGTGTAACCGATATGAAATAATGCCATGTTTGCTAATGCTCCACACAGATGGAAGGATAGGTTGGCGCTGTATGGTCCATGAACAACATCTGGAACTGATTACCTTATGTTAACGATAGGATCCATGTATCTGAGCTGCCTTTGAGTCCGTTTTAAAACCCATAAGTATGAATATCAGACTGTGATGGGACCGGCCCACTGCTGCAAACATCCTATAGATCTAATATTAACATTAACCTAGATGTTTTGCTGCAAACTGATTGAATTTCTGATTAATATCTCTTTTTTTAGCTATTTGTATCAAATCAAAGTGGTCTACTCCCTCGTTATCACACAAAGCGTGCTATTACTTCTGATACTCCTGCAGAGTTTATTAATAACCGGTAAAAAGGGGTAGCACCTTGGTCTAATGACCACACCCATACTTTAAAGCAAATCATGCATGGAGTGGTAGCATGGTATCATTTTAAATTCATCCCTTACCTGTGGTTATGTGCCAAAATCCTTTAAATCCCTGATTAAAAAGTCAACCTTGACCCTTGTGTTCTGTCTAATTACAGACCAATTTCAACTTCGTTTCCTTTCCAAAATCCAGTTTAGTTACATAAAAGGTAACTGGGTTTCTGAAACATTTCAATCAGGAAGCAGGAAACGCCATCAGCCTACTGAAACAGCATTAATTAGGTTACTTAACGATCTATTAATATCTTCAGATAATGGGCGTGTTTCTTTTCTTGTTCTATTACATTTAAGGACAGTATTTGATACGGTGGCTCACAGAAAGAAGCTCTTGGGTTTAATCCCAGGGTGGAGTGACCTGGGTCCGCACCGTGTCTGCGTGGGTTTTCCTCCTATGGTCACGTGTGCTTGGTTAATTGATTACTCTAAAATAACCTTGTGTGTGTGTGTGTGTGTGTGTGTGTCACTGAAATGGCCACTGATGCCGAAAGAAGCCAAATAAACGAGCGAGCAAACAAATTTAGCTAGAAAACACTATAGGTATTAAGGGACTGGCACTTTCGTGGTTTACATCTTATCTGACTGACTGGTCCCAGTTTGCTTATGTAAATAATCGATGCTCTAAGCTCTCAAAAGTGAAGTATTGTGTCCACAGGGGTCTGTGCTTGGCCCGCTACTGGCCCACTACTTCTAGGCTCAATTATTCGTAAGCATGTTATTAGTTTTTACTGCTATAACGGTGATACACAGCCTTACAATCAGGAAAAAAATGAGAATTGTGTTATGGAAGTGAAAATTGAATGTAATTGAATTTCTGTTTACTTAAAACAGATTAGTGGAACCCGAGACTGTGAAAGACAGGTTGGCTGCATCTATCCTACAAGAATTCCCTACTTTAGTTCGAGATTCAGACACTAAGTCTAGGCTAAAAACGTTCTTATTTAGGCAGGTATTTGGTTAGATTGCATGGTGAGATGCATGGCTTGGGTTACTGGGGCCAGAGTCTGGGGTCATGTATGGCATGCCTGCCTTGTCACACCCTGACCTTTGGCTGGGAGTGTCTGGTGGGCAGTCTGGTCAGGTCTGGTCTTGGTTTGTGCTTACTAGCATTAGACTAAAAGCAGAGCAGGGGGTTCACAGTCACAGATTCATGGTGATCTGGAGTTCTGGGTTTCTGTCTTCTTGTGTGATCACATTGCTGCGCAGGGGGGTTGCTGATGTTTCAAGTGATCCCTTTTGGCTGTGTTACATCATGGTGCTTTCTAGCCATGCTGCTATAGCTAATGCTGCAGGACGTTCATGCTACACACGGCATCAGTGCTTGTTAATAGACTCTGTGCTCCTTTGTGCTAGATGCGCCTCCAAGGACTTCCCGCCCTGGACTCAATATCCTAAAGTGATGCTGTGTACTGCATGAAATATTTGCTGAAATGCATCGTTTTTTTAATTGCTTAATTAATTACTTAAAAAAATTTAATTACTATTAATACAAACTCAGTTATTCCAATGAACGTCTAATCCAACCATGGAGGGTCCTTTTTGAGACTTGGTCCCTCCCAAGGTTTCTTCCTTCTAGATTCAGGGAGTTTTTCCTTGCCACTGTCGCCCTAGGCTCGCTCACTTTGGGATTGGCCTTTTTAGATCCTATAATGTTGTAAAGCTGATTTGAGACAATGCTCGGTTATAAAAAGCGCTGTAGAAACAAATTTGACCTGACTTGAAAACATCTGACATGCATTGCTACCTGGTTGCTAGCAGGGGGCAGCAGAGATCCACAAAGCCATTTTTCAAAGTAACTGTAAATCAATAGTTGTGGTGTGTTCGTGGATAAAAGTGAATATCCAACCGAGTGGCCAATCAAACACAGAGGAACAGTGGTGTTTCTCTAGGAGGGAAATTCCTGAAGCGGTCGGGAGTCTGTAAGTGTGAGGATCAGAGATGCTTCCTGCACATCGGGGAAGGTTGTGGGTTTTGTCCGAGGTCTGAAGTAAACAATAGAGTCAGACCTTTTGTTGGCCGCACAAGAAAGCAGTGTATCAGTGTGCCTTTTTCTTCTGTGCTCAGTTGTAAAGCAGGAGGGAAAAAAAGCATGAGAGTGGAATCTATAAAGGCAGTCAGCCTCATATACCCAACCCCTCCTTTCTCCACACACACACACACACACACACACACACAAACACACTCCAAGGTGTGGCCAGACCCTGGTGGAGTCCATGACTTGAGGAAGAGACCTACACAAAGCAGGTGATCTTAAAGTTATGGCTGATCACACTTACAGTATTTGCAGAAACTTGCACCCCATTAAAACAAAATTGCTTGTGAATGTCATTTGTGAGAAAGTTCAAACGATCAGCGTTAAGATACTGGACCGTGGACCAGACCAGTTTGTATTCAAATGCCACCTCTGCAAGGCACTCAGAAATTGTTGCAGTTGGTTAGGTCCATATAACCCGTCTGTTCTGATTTCATAACGACAACACAATATTTGCAAATTCTTATTGCAAAATGAAATGATAAACTTAGGCAGCCCTCTGAAGTAACGGACGCAACTGTGTTGAACTATATTCACTCGTGTGGCTAGTGTTTTTCCCAGTTCATGGCAAAACTACGAAACATATTATGCTAACGATATTAATTATTATTATTGTTGTTGTTACAAAACTGCTGATTAATCAAGATTTTACATTTTATTTGTCTGACAGAACTGAATTATAAAATCCTTTTCCCCAGCCAAGGACGCACTCCGTTTCAGTGCATAACCACAGACAAGAATTTCAACACGTTTGCTGTCAATAATCTCCAAATAGTTCGTATCTGGCGTAGTTATTAAACTATGTCAGGTATTTAAAATATGCACTAAAACCTCAGATGTCTCGCTTACGTTTGTACCGATTCCCATGCAAAAGTAATTCTGGTTATTTATGGTCTCAATTGTTTCGGAGTTGTATTGTAAATAAAAGTAGGAAACCAATTCTCTATGGACTTGGTGTAGGAACGGCAGGGCAGAAGGCCAATGAACTCACTTGTTGGGAGTGGAAACCTACAAACGTGCCATAATGAGAGTCACTGGGGTGTCAGTACAACCCAATCGACTGCCACCATTTGTCTATGGAGCCTCCAGACGGGTCACGTTTTATATTTTGAATAAGAATGTGAAGTAAGCCTTGCTACTTGTAGCTCTGGATATAGGTGTTGAAAAACATGTCTATGTGGTATAGAAGGTATATATAAAAGACGTGTGTGTGTGTGTATATAAATATATTTATGATATCAATGTATAAATTTACATTGACAAGATCTACATAAATGTTATGTAAATCCCCAAATTAGAACTAGTTGGGACAGTACGGAAGACCAAAAATAATGCACAGTGCTCCTTACATTTACTTTTGACTGTTAATTAACATCCCAACCCCAGGGTGGAGCGATCGGGTCCTCCCTGGTACTCCGGATTCCTCCCACAGACCAAAGACACGCGCGACCCCCCCCCCACACACACACACACACACAACAGCTGCATTAGCAGGTTAAAACCCTGAAAATCCCTAAACCAAACAAAATCAGTCAGGAATTAGACAGAGAGCTCTAAGATCACTTGAATGTTTTTATGTTCTTTATTTTAGTATAAGCAGTATAAATGCACACAGAGGTAGCAGATTCACACCCCTCTCTGAATAACGCTTTGTACCACTGTACACACAGCTGTAACAACTGCTTCTGCTCAGCTACAGAGTAGCAGTGGGAAGGTTTACATGTATTTCTCCTTCAAGCTCCCTCAGTATAACATCAGTATAACAGTGCAAATAATCAGTGTGTTTTGTGAAAACTCGATTGTCAGTCAAGCAATATACTCTATAATACTCACATTAGAGGACGGCCACCCTGAAACACTAACTGTGGCTAGGCACCAAAGAGCAGACGACCTAATGACTCTGTCACGAAACCTGCTCAAAGCAACAGGCAGAAACGACGAGGTGCCAAGAAAGAACGAAAGCCTACGTTTATCCGATCGGCAAAATGTATGCCTTCAACCACACCAAGATGTTCAGTACAGATGGGACACGTTTTTATGCTTTCTAGATCAAATGGAGAACATATTTAAAGACGATCACTTGTTCTAACCTACACTACCTACACATTTCTCGCTAAAACGAATGTAGCTCACGGCTAAATCTTAGTAAGTTTATTAAAACTGATCGTCTAACCTCGAACTGAGCCAAGAGTGTTCAAACAGACTTGCTCGTGGGCAAATTTCTGAAATGGTGAAATTGTGTTCAGGTCAATTCTTCATTAGAGTTATACGAAGAGTATTAGCACTCTTAGTTTGAGACGGTTAAGGATCCCATCCATTAGCAAGTGTCCTATGCTCTGTACTTGTCCAAGCCGGTTAGAGCTGGGCCGGTGCTGGTTAAGCTGGTTGCCCAGCACACTAGCAAGCAAAACACAACAATCTGTCATAAACGGCCAATCATTTATCCACGCACTGATGGGCTACCACATCCCTACTGCACTATCCGACTGTACAGCTAATGGTTCCATTTCTAAGACTGAATTGGAGTACTGCTGGTGTCACATACATGTGGTAAGGAGTCCAAGAGAGTGTAACCGGGACTTCTTACTCTCTGTCTTTATGATAAAGAGTGTGAAATGGGGTCACATCTCTACATAAAAACCTCCTAAACCTTACACGTCATTTACATGAGCTTAAATCTCATCATCAGAAAAGCAGCGCATCCTAAAACACAGGCCTGCTTTGATGTGAACGACGTGTCCGCACCCGATCCATTAATGTCGGAGTACTATTTTTCAGCATAGACTGTTGCTTAGACGATACAGAAACATATTCACATTCATTCTGAACCAACCGCCTGAACCAACTGGGTTCTGGGATTGGTCCCGGACCCCTCGGTGGCCCTAACCGGGACCAGTAAGGATAAAACCAGTGTTGAAACATCTCTTCTCAGGAACTGCCCTTATTTCTAATGTGAGTAACTGTCAGGTGACCAGGTTTTCAGTTCTTTTTTAAGTATATGTCGGAAAAAAGTATTTTTTTTACCACAGTTAATCGAGATTAGATAAAAAAAAAAATAGAATCAGGAGTACTCCTTTAATACAGGACAGATAAACAGAGACGACTGATCAAGAAAAAAAGCGAGAAACGAGTTGAATTGGTTTATATTACAGCCATAACACTGCTGTAACAGTGTGGTAGAGACAGAGCAGCACGGGACAGTTTCTGTTCGTGACATTAAACGCGCTTTACCGAATAAACAGCAAGAAAAAAAAAGGAACTGTATATTGGATACACTTTACACATATAAAAATGAGTACAATAAACCCTACACAAATATGCCTTGCTTGTTACCGCCCTCTAGTATCGTGCTCCTTCATTATGATTTATAAATTAAATCACCATCCACGGCTCGAACAAGACAAGTTTAAAAAGAAAGTGGTTTGTTCTTATAAATGCTCTTAATATGTGTCACATTATACGTGGTACAGTGTAAAAATCACGCTTAGAGTGAAAGATACAAAACTGGAAAAATAAAGGCTTTTTTTTTGTTGTTGTTGTTCAAATTCGAATAGCAAAAGGAATGTTCTCAGCCATTCACAAAACGCTCACACAAACATTCAGAGGGAGAAGGTATTAATGATGGCATCCTGACTGCTGGAGCGCTTGTACGCAGAAGACGAGCTGAAGTAGGTCTCTCCGTCAGTGCTGATATCGTCATCGTCGTCGTCGTCGTCGTCATCGTTCACCAGGGTGGCGGAGGTGCTCTTTCGCCTTTGGGAGGAAACGGACGATCAGCTAATCCCGCTAATCATGGGTTGCCATGCATTACGGTATTACTGTTTACTTTTACACACAAGTGCTGACTCTGCGTCAGTCCTACCGCATTAAAGACTCGGTCCTAGATCAGGGATAATGTACAAAGTTTATACCTGATCTCACTGTGCAGTTCTTGGAGCCGAAACAGCTCATGCCCATTAATTCATTAAAAAAAAATATTGGATTGTAAAATAATACTACACAGCTGTGTAGGTGTAAGATTTAAACATCTGAAATATAACAGGACATTAAAATGTCATAGATATCTACACTAGGACACATTTCATTCGGAAGTGTCCCCTAAATTTTGCCAGCAGTACAGATAACGTTTGAATGACAGAAAACTAGTACTAGAAAGCAAACCTGGTAACGATGCGTTTGTGTTTGGAATGTAAAAGACACGACTATAACGACTAAATTGTGCAGTACGGTGCTGTAGTAAATATTTTCGAGTTGTGTCCCTATCAATATTATTGTTTAGCGTCTATGGTCATGTCTGTTCACCGTCCTGTTTCACAGAACGTACGCCCATTAAACGGTCACGATGGCAAAACAGTTTGCAGCGCTGGAGGTGATCTCCTGACTGGTCTGGTCTCCCTCAGATAGCCCACTGTGACTGAATGTAATGCCCTGCATGGAAGGCACAGCTGAGACTCGAACCAAAGCCACCATGGTGGTCGGATAGCGACTTAAGGTGTATGCTATGCTAATGCTATGCTTAGCGGTCTTGAACCATCTTGGAGCATGACGTAACCCTTTCCCACTCCCCGACAGACTTGCACTTAAACATTATGGGCCAAAGCATGGTTACATCATCATCTATCATCTAACACCATCGTATATGCAATCCTCTCTTATTTCTTATAGATTTATTGACTGTTTAACGCAATGATTTTCAGATACCTGGGCTACATGCGGAAGAAGATTTTTACGGAGGCGGCTGAGGTTGTGAACAGAACCACGCCCAGGCCCACAGCTTTAAGCGGGTGAGCATGTTGGCAGGGTGCAGAGAGCTTAGCGGGAGTACACCCTAAGGCAGCTGTGCCACCAGAGCGCTTGCATTCATTTTGACCAGTTTAATGAATACCTTTTCATATACATTGTTCATGCTCCACATGGCATCAGTGACTGATAAAACTGATAACTGATTGAAATTGATAATATGCTCCTAGCCCATATGTAACTACAGTTTCTCTTTTCACTCCGAGCTGATGTTCTGGTACCACACACTTAGATGGTCCTCCACCTCAGCATCACCTATACTGGTCTCCATCAACAATAACCAGTCCCACCAGAGTGCAGGAACTCCCTCCATCATTTAGCTATTAGGAGACGACGTGCCTCCCGTTGCTCCGTTATAAAAAAAAGCGTCATAGAAATCAATTTGAATTGAAACCATTCGGTAAGCAGTGTTTTGAGCTGAGCCCGGATAAGTTTGTACCTGATCTCACTGCGCAGGGCTTTGAGTTGATTTTGGAGCTGCTCGTTGGCCTCCTGTTGCTCCTCTAGGTCCCGTTGCAGTTTCTTCTTGCCATGCTCTAGCCGCTCGATTTCCTCCTCTGCCTCATCCATCTGCCTCTTCAGAGTCTTCAGACGCAGGTTCAGCTGTAGCGGACCGTTGCATTACATTCACACGTACCACGTACAGTATAGTACAGATATAGTCCTAATTCTCTTAAGGTCCAGCACTTAATCAGTACTTAAAGCTGAATGACAACAGGATGATGTGCTGAGATCACCTGGTCTTTCTGATCTTGGAGCGAATGCTGATCATCATCCATCTGCATAACCATCTCCTTCACTTTACGCTCTAACCTACGGTTTACCAACTGCAGGTTTGCACGGTCTCTATACAACACATACGCACGTGCACACACGCGCACACACACACACACACACACACACACACACACACACACACACAAAAACAATTATTTATTTTTCCAAAATGTATCCAGTACCTTGGTTAAGCCATTATAAGTACAAGCAGTGTAGGCTCCCAACCTCTCCTCAACTTCCAGTCTCTCCTCCAGCTCCTGGATACGACTCTCCAGCTGGGCCACCAGTCCCTCCTTACTGGACTTCTGTGAGCTCTCCAGATGCGCCACTCTGCTCTTCAGATCCTTATTCTGAAATCAAGGGCGCATCTTTTATTTAAAATCTTTTATTTTACGTTATTCCAACGCTGTGATAAACGTTTAATAGTCTAGCAGCCACGGCTATGTGGTTAGAAAGAAAACAAGGAAAAAGGTTCGCAGCAAGGTTGGGCGGTGCCTTTACGAAGTAAATGGTGTCCCATAGGGGGCGTGCTTTCATCAGGACTCCGGATCTTTTAGCTTTTTATTGTAGGTGTACGTGATTGCTCTGAACTTCATGCCCTTGTAAACAGGACTGTTTTGTAATCCTGAGCGCGAAAGGCACTTTTCATCTTTACCTGTCTTTCCAGGGCGACCTTATCACACTCCAAGTCCTGCTTGCTTGCTCTCTCCTGCAACAGCTCATTCCTCAGCTGCTCCACCTGTCACACAACCATCACACGCCAGCGACACAAGACAAAAAGGAAAGGAAGTGGATCAGACGGTTTGCGAAAGGCTCTTTGAGGGGCAGATTTGCCTCCTGGGCAGGCGCATAATTACTAAAACATTCAGTAAATGTCGGCGTGTGACATCACTTGTTTCAAGTGGTAAGCTCTGCACATTCTCGTCAGGTGACATTCTACACATCAGTACAATACTTTACCAGAGTAAAGTGGAGTACCTCCGTCTGGAATGCTCTCACATGTTAGCAACTGCATAAAGACACTTGATGTGGTTTGGAAAATTGTTCTGGTTTCCGGTTTCAACGCCAGCATCCACAGCATTTGGTAGGTGCCTGAGATGGGGATTCGAGTCACCCCAAATTTACTGTCTTAGGATTTCAAATCAGACACGCACACCATGGACTTGAATCGACTCACACATCAGAAGCTCGACACTCGAGTCAGATACTCACTCTCCCTTAGCACCGAAATTATGAGATGGCGATAGATAGGGAGGGCATCAGAGCAGAGCACCACGTTGGCATGAGGCAGCAATAGAGTATATTTTATGCCAATTAGTTCATGACACTTAGACTCGGTGGTGAGTAACAGGGTGTGAGTGCGCTGCCTGGAGCTGCAGGGTGCCAAATCAGCTTTGTCCAGTGCGTGCGCACACACACACACACACACACACACACACACACACACACACACACACACACACACACACACACACACA
>JAUZST010002987.1:0-17542 GCA_034779995.1 Parotocinclus haroldoi
TCAAATAATGGATTCAGTTTTAAATGCAATACTGTTTGTGAGGACCATCCATATCTCCTCACATTCATACACATTTTCTGTATTGCTACGACTGTAAGCACAATTTCAAAGCACACAGGTACTAGCTTTCAAACACACTATCAGTTGATTGCCAGTATAAGCACTCACTCCATTGAGGGGTCAGGCAAAGTTGACACGTTCCTCCTCTTATTACTCAGAAGTTCAACCCTTACAGACAGAAGCCTGAGAGCTTTACCTCAGCAGCTTTATGATGTTTAGGAAATCTGGACAAACAACACATATCTGAGCGTCTGAGCTGCCTGGAAACGGCAGGTTTGTTTAAAATAGCTATTTATTATGTTAAGACAAAGGGAGGCAAGGACAACAGCACAGTAACAGATCTTTGGCAGCCTCTATATTTTCCTTTTTGGAATATTTTAGATAGCTGAGGCACAGTTTTAAATCACAATGAGATCTATGCACTTACCATGACCTAATGTGAAACAAAGTTTGAATAGTAATTATTTGCACACATTCAGAAGATAATACATTAGTGCCCTAACTAGTGTGTATAGGTACAAACAAGATTTTTGCCTTCTTTAGCAACATCAGAAAATAATGGGAAAGAAAACCCTTTTTTTGTCCTGTCACTGGCCACTTTTACAGGTACACCTCCTTGTTTAATACATGTACAAACAAGGCTTACCTAATATAATGACTGGTAAGAGCATATTAACATAAACAAGTCAGTTTTTATTACAGCCCTGGCACCTGAAATCATCAACAATAAGGGTGTACTTCAGCAAGCTATGATGTCCAGCCTTACCGAGATTTCATTTATGAGAATAGTTTATGAGTTTGTGAATTTTCTCTCAGCTGATACTGATCAGGTTTGTCATCTAAAGACCACATTGTCTGGATGTTACTCATTTTGGACCAAATGAGCAACGTGATGATGTTTATCATCATTTCACAGTTTCGTTATAAGCACACCAAATGTATTCCCATTCATTTATGATTTTCATTGATGTGTTAGGAAACTATTAATATGGGTTTCAAAAGGAAATTATTCATCTAGTTTATTTAATCAGGCAAGTGAGGTATTTCCATCTTTCACCGTCTACAGTTTTCACCCTCCTCCACTGAAAAAGATATGGATCAAATTACTTTCTGTTCTTTTGATTAACTGAATCTGATCGTCGTAGTCTAATCCAGATATACATCTCAGGTAATCTTGCAGGGAAATGTCACTACATTTCTAACTGTTTTCAGTTGCCTAGAGCACATATCAATATTAAACATCATCTGAACCACATGAATATTGATTTTGGGAAGAGCCTCTGAGGTGTGCAGAACATGTGTGAAGCAGTGCAGATATAGATGTTGAAGGAAAAAAGATAAAGATGTCACAAATGATCTCATTCCACAACAGTTGCCCTGCTCATTAAAACTTGTGGAGTTAATTGAAACATCAGCTGTATAATCAGTTAGCCGAATAGTATAAATAGATAGGAGTGAAGATCTGAACAACTTTGACAGGGGCCAAATCATTATGATGTGAAACAGAAGGTCTTGTGGGGTGCTCCCAGTCAGCATTGATGAGTGCCTACAAACAGTGATTTATTGATGCATAAAGGCTTTCCTTATGTTCCGAACTGACACAAGGGCACAAGTCACATTTTTTAATGCTTTATTATTTTTTTTAATTTTTTATTTTAATGCACCACACCATGTTGAACATGTGGCTCCATAGCTATAGATCGGTCAGATTGCTAACCATGCAAACCCCTATAATGGACACTCAAGTCACTGAATACAACCTAGGTCCCTGTGCAGCACCAACAATACCTGCTCCAGAGGTAAAACACAAAGCCATGTAGCTCCTTGGCTTAGCTCTTGAGTTAGAGCTCTACTTTGGCCTGCACTAAAAGCTCAGAGAAAGCCCATAGTTATCATTGTTCAGAGACCATATTGCACAGTTCGGCCTGTTAGCCAGCAGGTAATCTCCACACACGAAAATAAGACAGTGCTGATTACAGGACCTGAGACTGTGCCCCAGAGAAGTGCTGTCACCCCAGCAGCTGAGGATACAACTCTTAAGGCTGTCACCACACTGCATGTAATACATTTATGCCTGCTTTAGCTGTCAGAAAGAGCAACAAACTGTAAGACAAAGACAGACTTTGCTGATGAAACGGAAGATTTATGGACTTCTGGATCTGGCATTTCCCATAAAAAGCCACAGGGCTGTCAAGCATTTAACCCTAGGTCGTCACATGCTGAGATGGTACTTCCTATATGCCTGTAAAACATCCAGTCCACGGCACAATTTAAGCAACAGGGGACATCCTACATTTGATGATAGACAGGTAAACATGCCTAAAGAGAAAGTATATGAAGGAATATGCTATGTGACATTAGTGCACTTATTGACTGGAAGTGAACCTTGCCATGATTTGCAAAATAATGGGGTCTATTTAGATGGTTGATGGCACGGTGGTGCAGTGGTTAGCAAAGCTGTCCCACAGCCCCATGATCAATCCCAAACCCTGGTCCCACCGGTGCAGAGCCTGCATGTTCGAACCCCCCTGCGCTCACACTTGTAGACTTCCTGCTACATTATTACACTGACACATCAACCGTATTGTCATTGTATGTGTTGTCACTTACACAACCCCCTGCAATGGGAGAAATGGGATGCTTTGCCTTTTTTTGCTTTAATGATGTATGAGGGTATATGGTGACTGCAGCTGTTCTGTAGCACAATATATGGCTGTCACTTTCAGTTTACATAGGCTTGATCATTTTGTGCATCACACACTGTTTATGATGTGCAGCACAGTTGTGCCTCCACCACTTCAGGTGATACAGTGTACTGACATGTATTATTATGTCTTGGCACACAACGTGTACAAACAGTGACAAATTGATGTTCTTTCAGCACTCGGCACAAGAGGCCAGCTTGTAAAACAATAATAATTCCCTTACCAACAAAAGCCAACTTTGGGTATTAACGTTTTTCTCCCTTTTCGCATGACGTCTTATTCAGTATTTGAAGGAAAAGGTTTTAACTTTGCTAAACATTTTAATGGAAACCAAGTGATTAAGTAGTTCTGTTGTGGAAATATGATAATATTATTTAAATGTAGATATCTCAGAGGCATAACTTATTCCATTTTAAATCTCAAGAAGTGAAGGATTAAGATTTGATAAACTGATACATACACACATCCAATAAAATCAGATATTTGAAAATGACACATTTATTTATGTTGGAAAACTCCAATGTTGGAAATTTTGGAGCTCTGGTGAGCTCTGTGGTTCTCCATCCCTTTTATCTAATGACTGTGGTTTGTTTTACATGCTAAAAGATCTTTTCTGGTAGTGTGGTCGGTGCACCAGTAATAAACATAGCTTCACTTATTCTGACATAAATCACAGGCACTGGAAGTGCTACACATATTTAACTTATTTAGACAACATAATTCCCAGATATGGCACTGTACCCAATCAGGTTCAATCCCAGAACGCATTAGTAGTTCATGAAGGATCTCGGACATGAAGATTCTAAAACATTAGCTGACCATCCATTAAAATAATAAAAAATATCAGAGTGAAGACAGTAACTGTGTGCCAAGCAGTAGCTCAGTACAGACATTTGCTCTCTCTCTCTCTCTCTTTGTAACTGATCATGTGTCTCTAGTGCCCATAGCAGCTGTCAGTGTCAGTAAGCATTCACACTCCTGTCCTCAGCAGAACCAACACCACACTACATTTTACTTTGTATCAAAACACACTCAGGACCAATTCAGAGCTCAGCCTTTGCTCACATGAGATATCACTGCCGTAGTCCTCTAGGATAGATAAAGGGCGTAGATTATTATCAGTACCCAACAGAGGAAGCACATGCTATTTCCCAAGACAGCACCTTAACAGAAGGGTCACCAGTGTAGCGATGCTCCTGAAATCTATATCATCAAACACTTATAAGGATACCCACAACCCAATTCATATAAGCTGTTGAAAAGATGAAGTTCATTCTTCACTCATTTTCTTAACCAATTCACTTTACTATACTGATCACAAAAACATAGGGTAAATCCCCTTATTTTTGTGAGCAGTGTATTTTTATTAGTATATTTTTCATATTACGTTTTGATGTGATCCATGTGTTCACCTCCTGTTTGATGAAACAAACCAGGTAGTTACCCCAGTCTTGCCCCAAAATTCTAATTTCTGCATGTCAAAAGTTTGTGGACACCCCTTCTACTAACTAAGCTCTGACACTTTCATTATATTAAGCACACATTTCTGGATTCTCCATAGGCAAACCGTGGCAGTAGAATGAACTTTACGGAATACCCCAGTAACACATTTATTATTCCTTCCAACAAGTCAGTTCATCAATGTTTTGCCCTGCCATCCTTAAAGTCCACAGGGAATTGGTTTCTCATCTTTTATTGAAAACTTGGCTGGCTTACTCAGAAGGCACCTTGAAATGCTCTGTAATGCCGTAAGTGAGCAAGGGCCTATTGTCTAAAATCAGAAGCTGATATCACAGTCATGTTCCAAAATCTAGTGCAAAGCCCTTTTAGAAGAACAAATGCTGTTGTAGCAGCTATGATGGGAGGCTAACTCTATAATACTAATTCTATACTAATACCCATGTTTTGGATGTAACTGTTAGGTGTCCACAAATGCTTGTCTATAAAATGTATATTTCAATTTAGTTATCATTCATTCATTCATTCATTCATTTTTATACCCATTTAATCTAATTTAGGGTTACAAGTACACCAGGGCCTAACAACCAGTTGAGGGAGGATCTGCAGGGCACACACACACACACACACATGCACTGGGACACCTAAGAGACACCGGTTGACATTTACATTTACAGTATTTAGCGGACACCCTTATTCAGAGCAACTTATAATAGTGCTTTAAGACATCATTAATATAATCCATTCTTAATAAAGAGGAATCTAAACAAGAATGCACTTCTGAAACTGTAAAGGCTGTGTTTTTTTTTGTTTTATTAAGAGAAAGAAAGACGAAGTGAGTTCACTGTACTGAAATGACATCCACAGTTCCCAGATTTCAATCCAGTGGAGCACCTTTGGGATGTGGATGGAAACGCATAATGGATGTGCAGCCAACAAACTTGTAGCAAACAGATGCTACCATGTCAATACACCAAAACCGCTGAGGAACGTTTCCAGCACCTTGCTGAATGAATTACGCTTATGGCAAAAGGGTAGCAAGCTCTATCTAATAAAGTGGTTGGTAAGTATATACACATAACTTTCTAACATAAAGGACAGGAAAAGCGCCAGTAAAAGTAGTGTATTTAGTCATTCCTTATCAAGACATTGCATATTCCTTATAGACTAAGGGCCTTGCTCAGGGACTCAACAATGGCAGCTTGGCAAATGTGGAATTTGAACTTAAACCTTCTGGTCCACAGTCCTGTATCATTACCCCTAAGCCACTACAGCTCCCAGTAGATTAACTAAAAGGTAAATAATATAAAAACACAATCTAATGACAATCACTGCAATCCAGCAAATTTTCATTTTAAGTGGTAATTCTCAGTAAGTTTATCCACCACAACAAACCAAACAACATTGCATTTTCAGTCTGCTGCTCTTCCAAAATGGGGGCATCCAGCTCCAAGCACTCATAGGAGTAACAATGGCAGCATGCTAACAAGCATAGGGGTGCACTCTTGGTTATATGACTATAAAGATGAAATGAAGGATACTGAGGGGAGGTATAAGCACACAGCCAGGGCAGTGTCCGCTTCAGCCACCTTAACAGAGGCCATATCCACACCTCCCTGTCTCTGCTGTTTATTTTTTTAGTGTGGGGAAACAAAAGTGAGGCAAGGGTGGCCACTTCAGTGTGATAAAAGGTCACACTTCCTAGTGCAGGAACAAGACTTCCTGGCCTATCCGGACCAAAACATTTCACAATTCCTGTCAGCAGTTAAAAAAACATGTACAAAGTCTGGATTGTTCGAGCATACTTAAGTTCTGTCTGCCAGTACTAATAGAAAGTAAAGATGAAAAAACTGTTCCGCTAATTAAATTTAGCTGATTTTCCATTATGCTAACTCTTTTTTAATCTCATACTTGAGTGCATTGGTGGTTAAGGCTCTGGTTGAAGAGTGATTAAGACTCCTTATCATTTAAGTGATTGGACTACTAACCAGAAGCTTGGAAATTCAAATCTATCACTTCTGACCAAAGCCTGATGTAGATTAGCATTGGTTAAAAGTGTCTGTCAAATAAACAATTGTAAAAATAAATCTAAAGTTAGGATTTTAAAACAAACATGAGGCATTAAATTTTCTGCCATTGAGAGATCGCCACCGCCATCTTCGTTTACAGTGTCATGAAGGAGAAACATCGCTGCTATGGAATGCAACCACATTTCCATGACAACGCATGTGTTATTTCCATAAGCCAATCAATGCCTTGTATTGGCAATCACAAAAATGGATCACCTACATTGCAGCCTGCAGAAGTGGGACTGCGGTAGCCTAGCGTTTAAGGTACTGGACTCTGGACATAATGGTCCAAGGTTCAAATCCCACCTCTGTCAAAGCTGCCACAGTTGGGTCCTGAAGCAAGTCCGTTAACCCATATTTGCTTGATTTGTAAGACTATAAGTCGTAAGTCGCTCTGGATTAGGGTGTCTGCTAAATGCTGTGAATGTCAATGTCAATGCTGTGTTGTGCCCCCACCACTTTCCTTTACATTGCGCAGGCGCACGGCAGCAAATAATAAACAAACATGTCTGCTGTGTGTAACTATTTCACTATTTGTGTGAGTGATGTAAAGTTTGCACACATTCAACGAAAAAATACCTCACAGGGGAAGCACATTAAAATGGTTCAACATTTGGCGGAGTATGGTGAGTTACTGAGGCTCACTGCAGAGAATGAAAAGAAGGCATCCGGAGCAGCAACAGTTAGGCAGCAATTAATACAGCCCACACTTGTCAACACTCGCCGGCCAACACACAGTCAGTCAGTATGATCGGCATGGGTTTTCAGTATTGGCAGCATGAAACATGATTTGAGCATTCCTAGACTTTAGAGATAAATGCAGGTTCTGGATGGTGGTTCACAATGGTGTGGAGTGACACACTACACCAACTGCTGAAGTGATGATCTGGGGAGCCATTGCATATGACACTCAGTCACCTCTAGTAGTGATATGAGGAACACTAGCCGCTCAGCAATATGTCATCCTGTGATCATATGAGGCCTTTAATTGCAGGGTTTTGAACTGGCATTTTTCAGCAGGATAACGCACAGTACAGGTTTCTAAGGAATGTCTCCACCAGACTGCTACACTTCACTGGCATAACCGGTCACCAAAGTTATTGCCAATCAAGTATTTATGGGACCAATTGAGTTGATATTGGGCAACATACAAGTATGCGGGATCTACAGGCCCAGCTGCAGCATCTGTGGACAAATGTACCACAGGATACCATATGAAAGCTGTATGCCTCCATGCCCAACCGTAACTCATTTTGTGTCCAGCCTACAGGCAGCCCAACAGGGTACTGGGGCCTCCTTTTAATTCAATAAACATATCCTTTTGCTCTTATATTGTAATATCTTACATAGATCATCAATAAATTCACACATACAAAGTTACATTTGATTTTGAACTTTTTTTGTCAAGAAGCATATTCAATATGGGTTTGATATGGTACCGCTATCATCGCACATTTTACAGTGATTCTAAATTTTAGGATGAAACGAAATAAAAACTAACATAGTAACTGCTTGTTTTCTTAAAATAAGTGAAAAGGGAATATATTTACTTTTCAAAACAAGACTGGACAAGTAGGTGTTTTTTTCAAACTACAAATGTTATAATAATGTTACATATGATAAAAGGGTAAATAGCAAAGGAGAAAACTAAACTGATAAAAGGAAAGAAACAGAAAATTGAGACATGTCTGCTGTCAGAAGAAGATTAAATGTGCTATTATGAATGGATGTGTGTCTCAATCTTCTATTGTCCAATATCTGTGAGCCCATGCAAAGTGTAGCCTCAGTTGCCTATTCTACTGTGGTCTTCTGCTGGTGTTGATGCTAGCTCTTCTGTTTCAACATTTAGGAATGTTCTTCTCCATTCCTTTTATGGAATGAGTGCTTATTTTTAGTTATTATTGTCTTATTATCAGCTAAAACCAGTCTGGCCATGCTTAGTCTGCACTTCTGTCCACATTATTAAATGCAAAGTTGCTCTTGCCAAGTGACTGCCTGATCAGATATTATGCATTAACAAGCAGTTGTACAGGTGTACCTAATTAAGTGGTCAGTGAGTGTATATAGGACTGGGAAAATAGAACAAAATTATTCCTGAAGTAACCATAAACTAAGCACTTTGTCTCGTGCCAAATGATGTATTAAAACAGAGAGCATGTTTCGAAAACCAAAAAGAACATAAAGCCCAATAAAATAAAATTGACACATTAAACTAAAAAATGTAACTAAAAAACTCAAGATAGCAGGGTGAATGACAATGGGTGCTATTCAAACCATTATATAAACTGGAGACCAAAGTGACTACAATCTTAGAATGATTGTAGCACGTGCTATTTTGGTAAGACTTGCAGATGAACTGAAATATAATAAGGACATTTATAAAAGAAACTATTAGTTTATGGTCAAACTAATTAATAACCAGCAGCACAATGCAATTTGTTGGTTTAGAGCCATTTAGGAATAAATAGTACTTAAACAGAAACTACATATTGCCTGCTTGCATACCTACAAACATCACTAATTCTTATATCCATCCATCCACCCATCCATCCGTGTATCCGTGTCTCACTTTCCACTGACATAATAATTGCTTTTCCTAATCCAAACTACATTTACTCCTAATTGCAACGTTAACTATAGTAACCAAAATGCAAACGTTCAGATGTTTAGTGTTTGGAACAAAAATGGCCAAAAAAGTCACAGATTTAGCCCTGACATTCACAAATGTGTAAATTTGTCCTGACATTTTATGCGGAGTTTCTGGCAACTCTTGTGACATTTCACATAAACACCTGCATGCACACACACACACACACACACACACACACACACACACACACACACACACACACACACACACACCTGTCTCACTTTTTTGTAGAGATTTCCAAAAGAAAAAGAACGTCTATGTGAAAACAACAAAATTAAGTAAAGTAATATACAAATACAAATAACTCAACTTTCCATTGACATAATGATTCGTGTGAATGACTTGCATACGCACGTTTGCATCCATCCACAAGTCCCTCTACTTCATGCACACACATATACACCCAGCCATTCATTCATGCATGTACATCTGCACCCTCAATAGCAAGGGGTTTGTGGGGGACTCACAGTGAAGTGGTGGCGGAGGGCACAGCTCGTGGATGGAGGAGATCAGTCAGATCTGCATCATCACAGGTGACGGTGAGACGCGCAGTGCGGCGGGTCAGAGCTCCGGAGCGCTCCGCTGAACACTCACAGCTCTCCACGGTCAGATCTGGGCACTCACGCCTGTTCTCCAAACTTACTCGGCACCACACAGCCAGCATTAGCAGCACAGCCAGTCCTCTCATCGTTACACAAAGTTATAGTAGCACGCTTAGTTACTTCTGCCCAATCCAAAAGTCCGTAACGGAACATCTCATGAACGGATCACATTAGACTACTTTAATAGGCTTCTTTAAGAGAACGTGCACGGATGACATCTGTTAGCTCATCAGTTAATCATTTTTTTAAATATCCAGCATATAGAGTTAACAGTGAAGTTAACCGAACATCACTCAAGGATTTCACGTTTTTGAGAAATTAAGCTTCGTCGCGTGTCCATGCGCGACTTAAGGTTGATGAAAAACTTTGTCCACTGCCCCAAGGCTCACATGCGCGCGTCGACTCTTCTGTACATAATCACAAACCGGCCCACGCTGTAGAGTGTTTTGATAAGTCTTCTCCTCCGTCAACAGGTGGTTGGAGCTACTGATGCGGCGCCTGGATGCGCTTTCAGTCAAACAACCAAGCGCTCGGCATGACAGTTAGCCCCGCCCACCGCCCCAAAGAGCCCAAACGAGCGCGTTTTCGTTTCAACCTTGTTTATGTAGCCTAAACTTTGAGCATTACACTGGAAGGAAAACACACAGTAAACTTTCACACAGGCAGACAGACAGACACAGACAGACACACACACAGTTTGCATTATTACTCTACATTTCTTCTTCAGAACAGAATTATTTTTGGTATAGATTCAACAACGTGCTGGCAACATTCCTGAGGGATTTATGACATGGTAGCATCACACAGTTGCTGCAGATTTGAGGACTTCACTAAGAGGTGAATCGAAACAGAGGTAGGCACTACATTAATAACAAATAACAATTTGTCATGTCTCAAGTTATGACAGTGAAATCCCATCCCAGTGAAGTCAAGTCCCATGTCAAGACAGGCAAGTCTTAAATATCAGCCAAACTAAGGCCTACCAAAACAAGCAGCTATTCATAGCCAGAAATTGTCCTAGCTTAGCTAGAAATAAAATAATAATTATTATTATAAAAGAAAATTGTTAAGATTATAAAAAAAGATCAATTATTTAAATACATGTTAAATGTTTTTATTATGGGGTGCCATGTGGTTAGAAAAGCTGCCTCACAAGATCCCTGGTTTGATCCCGTGTGTGGAGTTTGGATGTCCTCTCCATATCCATATGGGTTTACTCTGGGTGCTCTGGTTTCCTCCCACATTCCAAAGGCATGCATGGGGTTGATTATATAAACTTGTGTCTGTTGTAAATATAGCGATTAATGCTGATTCAACATTAAATTAAACAATATAAGTTAATGGTGATCTCAAGTCTCAAAACCCATATAAATATATACAAAAAACATTCTGTTGTTTGTTTGCTTGCTTGTTTTGTTATCATGTTATTGTTATTATGTAAATTTCTTGCTTTAGGTTACTGACTTTGGGATTAGGGGTTGGCGTATGTGTAAAAGTCCTCACAAGGATTGCAAGACAAACAAGTGTATGTGCTTGTGTCTCTGTGTTTGTGTGTGTGTGTGTATGTGCTTGTGTCATTGTGTGTCTGTCTGTCTGTGTGAAAGTTCACTGTGTTTTCCTCCCAGTGTGATGCTCAAATTACTGAAATTATACAGTTGTAGTTCAACTGTTTCAATGTCAAATGTATAAATATATTCTCTGTAACTCTAGTTTTAAATACTAAAATTTAAGGAATTTACATAGCAAGCATTTCGGTGGTCGCACAGTGGTTAAGGTACCATAGACCAGAAGGCCCGGGTTCAATTCCCAGTTGCCACTAATGACCGCATGAACAAAGTCCAAAACCCACAATTGCTTGGACTGTGCATTATAAGGATTATGAATTTTAAGTTATTCTGAAAAGTCATTTTTGGCAAGTCAGTTTTAAAGTCAGTTAAAAGTCAAGTCAAGTCAGATTGATTTTTACAGAGATTTTAACAATGGAGGACTGTCTCAAAGCAACATGACCACATTATACTGTCTATACTATACTATCTCATAAAGCCAATCCCAAATTTAACAAGTCTAAAGCGACAGTGGAAAGGAGAAACTCCCTAAATGCTGCAAGGAAGAAACTGTGGGTGGCATAGATGATAATTGTATTTATAAAATTTTCATTAATAGTAAAACGAAATAAATAAGAATATCTAACTAAAATATTGAATAAAATAATATGCATATCTGCAGGTAATTAATCCGATGCACAAATCATTTAAAAAGCTGGTATGATGTCAGAAGTACACTCAATGTCCACTTTAGGTATGCTTTTGCCTGATAGGTAAGTGGTCTACTATAAACTACTCTAAATTTCCACCTACTTAGAGTGGGCATAAATGAGTGAGTTTGTACCCTATGATGAACTGGTGCTTTGACTAGGGGTGCGATCCAACTGCATATTTCTTAATTAGTTCTAATAATCACATGGTATTTTTATTACAATGGTAATTGTATTTGGTTTACAATATACATATTTTGAATTCAACAAATTTCTCTGCTTCAGCATTTTAAAATGATCTGTTTGTCCAGTAAAAGGTCTCAAGTTTGATATTTAGGACTGATTTACTCTTATAGTTGTAATACATTCTAAGTGATGTAGGAAAATTTAAGAACTCAACTTGCTAGTTGAAGCAATGAATTTCATGTTTAAGAAATTACATTGAAATTAACTCTGACTCATGCTAACTGAGTTAAACTGATATTGTTGATTGTTT
Source organism: Parotocinclus haroldoi (assembly GCA_034779995.1). Lineage (NCBI taxonomy): Eukaryota > Metazoa > Chordata > Actinopteri > Siluriformes > Loricariidae > Parotocinclus > Parotocinclus haroldoi. The sequence goes on from JAUZST010002987.1 coordinate 12,295, forward strand.
TATATAACTATGTGCCTGATTATGTAGCTGTAAAATTCATGCACCACATAGTTCAATTAAATTAAATTCAAATGTATTTATATAGCGCTTTTTACAACAGAGCATTGTCTCAAAGCAGCTTTACAATCTGATATTATCTTAAAAAGCCAATCCCAAATTGAGCAAGCCTAGGGAGACAGTAGCAAGGAAAAACTCCCTGAAAGTAGAAGGAAGAAACCATGGGCTCAAAATGGGACCCATACTCCATAGGTGGCATACATGTTAAGTAAATTTAGTATTAAGTAAATACTAAAGTATATTAAAGTAATAGTGAAATAAAGTAAATAATATAATTTAAATCAATAATGAAATGTAAGTTAGTAATAAAATAAGTAACAAAATGTATTTTAAAGCAACATTGATATTAACATCAGTACTCATTGGGAGGTCCTTGGAGGTCCTTAGTGACTAAATGATGGAGGGATGTCACACGCACGAGCATATTGTTAAACATCCTGACCCAGGCACTGCCATTAGTTTGTATGTTCCCCTCATGTCTGTGTGGATTATCATTAGGGTTCTCTGGTTCCTTTAAAGACAATAATGAGATCAGTTAGCATCAGAACTATTCATTAGGAGTTTCATTGATTGGATGCCATGGCCAAGCATCTTAATACAATCCAAAGATCATCATGTCCAGATTATAATGATGTTCTGGAGAATTGTGTGCTCCAACTTTTTGGCAAATGTTGTTTTCAATCCTTCTCTGTTTTAGCATAAGCTAGTTTAATAATGCAATGATTTGCAAACTAATGAATGCTTTTGGGTGAATTGGCATGTCAAATTAGAGCCAAATGTTTCCTATGCAACACCAGAGCATAATCTAACTAATGCTCTTGTGACCAATTACAAAATATTCCTGCAGTTAGGCTCCTCAATCTGGTGGAAAAAGTCAGACGAGTGCAAGCTGATTTAGTAGCAAATATGTAGGAGTATGAATAAATGTTCAAATGTAATATTTGGATATCCACATACCATGCAATTTAACAGCATTAGGAATTTATAATGCTTAGAATGTCTGATTCAAGTCATTTAAAATGTGTTTGTATAATGAAACATTGTTTCAAAACAGCTTTACAAACATCCGGGTCCACAAGGTGCCAATGGTAAGGAAAAATTCCTAAATGATATTAAGAAAAAAACAGTTATTTGGGAAACTTGGGCAAGTTATTTTATCTATGAGAATTGAATTAAATGAAAATAATATATATATATATATATATATATATATATATATATATAAGAAGACAGAGCAAATAACATAAGCACAATTATGGCAATTAGTTTGTCCTGTGTGATTATTGGTATTGAGAATGATGCTTTGGTATTGGAGAATGGTATTGAGAGTGCTGCTGACCTGAAAGGCTGGACAAAACTGGACTACTACACACACCTTTTAGTGTGAGCCATTGATTCTATATGGTTTATCAATGTTGTGAATGTGTGTGATGTTGAGTGGCACAACTTTCATCTTGCAAGTGTACACAGAACAAAAAATGTTTCATAAATCTTGCAATGGTATAATACAGAGAACTGACTTTTTTAGGTCTATAGAATTAGGTCTACGATTTTGATGTAGTGCTCTACTTATCTGTAACTATAGGCACTGTGATTTACTGTGTATTTAGATGCAGCCTTTAAAATGATTTAATTATAAAATATTAACACAGAGCAACATAAGCTCAAGCTGATGATTCAGTTTTGAGATGTGTACATAAAAAGGTTCTTTGCCTGATTCTATAGAGTATGTTTTCATAGAGAGAGGGCGTAGCACAAAATAATGAGGTATATAGTAAAAATGAGTGAAATGATTTTGACTACCCTTTAACCTGCTGACCAACTACAGCAACACAAAATCTGATTATACTTTGAAAAAGATCTATGACAAACCTTTTCACCCGGCCTTCCACCTTATTTTACTTTAACACAAAACTAAAGCATACATCAGGCTTCACATTCCTTTCACATTTTGCTGTTGCTCCCCTGGCTGCCTGGACTAGGTCTAGTTGTTTACACAGATGTATGTTCACCTCTCCAGTGCTGGAGTTCCATCGAGGGAAACGTCTCTCATTCCCATCTGACGTGGAATTGAGATGCACTCCTATCACTCCTGATGAATCACTACATGAAGGGAATAATGGGTGACCCTATTGTATTGGAACCAGCAGTTTTCAGTGAGCTATCAGCTCCTCAGTAATGGGAAATAGAACCTTTGTTACTCCAAATGTGAGATATTCAGCTACATTTCATGGAAGGTAACTTTAATTTAAACATGTGTGCAATGTGTCCAAGCCACTTAAAACATATGGTTGCTAATTGCACACAGTATGTTCAGTTCAGAGCTCAGTAAAATTGGAATGGGAATACAAAAACGCTAACGCTACGTATCCTAGGACAATGGCATTATTAAAATTACAGTAAGTCCGAATCATTAATTATTTTAAAAGTTAGTTACTGACACATAAACAAACAAGTAAAAGTTAATAATAAATTAAATAAATACATATTTATAGAATATAAATATTAAAACATTTTTTTCACATTATCTAAATGATTTTTATAGATTTAACATTATTGGCATTGATTGTATTTGATGAGGATTCCAATATTAGGATGACACTTCACTCTAAATAACATTAATTGTGCGTCATAATATGAATCACACAATGTACTGACATTAAGAAATTGCTATTATTCAGTCATTCGTCTAAGTAAAGGTTTGTTAGTGCTCTGGTTCTTCCAGTGATTCTGAAATTCAGCCATCCCATATCTAAATTGTTCAGTTGTCAGTGTGTGTAACATGTACAGCTGACCCAGTTTTGGAGAATACAGCATTGTATTTCAGTAATGTTAATCACAAAAGCATATTCTGTTTGTCTTATATTGTATTAGCATGGCCTACATGCACTAGAAGGGAAAAACTATTTTTCTCATGGCTAAAGTTCCAAGGCTCATGTTTATAAGTGTGACACCCCTAATGCAGTATTCTAGGACCAGTAGTTATGAAATCCATGACCACACTATAGGACCAAAAGTTTGCTATAGTAAAATATAAACTAGTGGATAAACATGACCATAACTGCCTCTGACTCTGGGGAGTGATCTTGACCTTGAGAACATTCTTGCTAAGAATGGAAGATCTTTTTTGGCTGAGCTGTAATTAGGCCAGTGTTTGAGGTACACTCATGGGAAGATCTCCGTTTGTTGCATTTTTCAGTTAATAGTAACACAATAAATAAAGTCATGGTTATTTTATTACCAACACTTAGAATTTTGTTGTTGTCACAGAATTGTTTTGTGTCAGGGTCAAAGAGTGTAATGTTTATTTGCATTACAGTTTATAGTTAACACTGCGATATTGGAAACTCTATTTAAAATTCTTCACATTCAAATCAGTTTTGTTAGGTAAGTGCATGAAGTAATTCAAGTTTTTTTTTACCATGACAGAGGCAAAGGCCAGCTGTAATTCAAAAATGGTTTACTTAGAATTGAGACAGTACACAAACATAATTTGTGTTTGAACAGATATCCAATGAGGGTGTAATGTGAATGAAGGCCATACAATTATATTATTAAACTAAAGGTAACACAAACCTAGTACATAGCACTTACTGCTTACACAAAGAGAGAGTGTTTGTTGACTGAATTGCTATGAAGTACAAGCATAAGAATGTTATTGTTTGCTTTGAAACATTAGTTGCAATCAAAACAAACATTCTTTAAAATTCCATAAATTACATAGAATTACAAAATAAATTGACATTAGATGGGAATAATTATTCAAAGTCCCTTTCAGGCTGACTTGGCCTTTGGTCATGGGAACATAACAAAAATTTTCTTCCTGTCTCCCCACTTATCAAGAAAGACATACACCCTCACATATTCTCCTTATGATAACATGCTGACTCATGCCTACAAATTCTTCAGAGGATAATTCTCATAGTTTCCCTTGCCTCCTTACATACACCCTCACTCAAATGCATTCACTCAACCCTTCTCAGCTATGAAACTATCCACTCTGGCGACCTTTCCAACTTTCCATAACAGTAGCAACATATTTCAGATGGACACAAACCAGGGAGGCTCAGTATGGAGGTCTAATTCAGATTTCAACATGTGGTGTTCTCTGGTTGCTCCCAGACTGTAATGTGGGGGCACCAATGGCTTGGTCATGTGACTGCTGCAGACCCAGCCCCCACCATGATGAGCACTGAGACTTTGGAACCTGCCCCTGGCACAACGGGAGGTAATGTTATGAATTCAAACTGGGGACAGAAGCCAGTGAACTGTAACTGCGAGTCAACCCAAAAACCCCATGTTACCAGAGGCAGGTTATGAACCAGAGAAGATTATCAATGAGGAACAAGTACATTTTCTAAAATGTGTAGGAACCCCTGCCCAGCATCACATGATTCAACCATACCAACCCCCACACCGAGGGGCACTCATACGCAGGATCCTCTTGCAATGTAGAAGATCACAAAATCGCATCTGCGAACATGTCAAAGTTATTGTCTAAAAGCAGCTTTAAAATGTTATAGTAACTTCTAATACGAGTCCAGTCTAAAGTCTAGGGCAACAGTGTCAAGGAAAAACTCCCTCAACATTATAGGGAAGCAGCCTTGGGAGGACCAAGAACCAAAAAAGCGTCCCATCCTCCTTGGGTGGCTTAGATAATATATGCAATAATGTAATGTGATGTAATATAACAAAAAATAGTTATTTGCCTAATATGTTTACAGTAATAGCTTAAATAAACAGAAGCTAAAGGTTTGCTAAGGGCACAGGACTACTTCACCGCATCAATGGCGGAATGGATGGAGCCATGTACCGTAAAATCCTAAGTGACAACCCCCTTCCCTCTGCCAGGACATTAAAAATGGGGTGTGGATGTGTCTTCCAGCACGACATTGACCCAAAACATACAACCAAGGCAATAAAGGAGTGGCTCAAAAAGAAGCACATTAAGGTCATGGAGTGGCCTAGCCAGTCTCTAGACCTTAATCCCATAGAAAACTTATGGAGGGAACTGAAGGTCAGAGTTGCCAAGCAATAGCTTGAGATTTAGAGATGATCTGCCATGTCCTCCTGATGGTCACAAACCTCATCATGAACTACAAAGAAATGTAAGAAATGTAAGTGGGCAAAATTGCAACATTAGCAAGGGATAGTATAGTATAGTATAGTATACACACACACACACGCACAC
>JAUZST010002988.1:0-17541 GCA_034779995.1 Parotocinclus haroldoi
ATATATGCGCTGAACATAAATATGTTTTTGCTTCCACTTTTCCACTCTTAAATGTGTGGTTATATCCTAGAGCACAAAGCCACAGATGTCACGAGTTTTGAGGGACTGTGCAATTTGGCATGCTCTCTGCAGGAATGCCCACCAGAGGTGTTCCCTGTGAAGTGAATTGAATGTTTATTTCTTTACTATAAGCTGTCTCCAAAGATGTTTGAGAGAATATGGATGTACATCCAACCAGTCTCACAACCACAGACCACGTTACCACACCAGTCCAGGACCTCCACATCTAACATCTTCACCTTCAAAACCATCTGAGATACATCAGTTTGCATAACCAAAGGATTACTGTCACAAACTGTCAGAAACCATCTGATGGAAGCTCATATGCATGCTCACTTTTTCGGTTCTTTACCTGGCTACAGTCCTTAGTCGTAGCCTGCTCACATTTGGTGGCATATGGCATGTTGGAGAGGTGTTTTTCTCACAAATAAATACATATTTTCACTCTACAGGACAGATGGAAGACTGTGTGTATGGCATTGTGTGGGTGAGTGGTTGTGAATTGAGTGGCTCATGGTGGCGGTGGGGTTATGGCACGGGCAGGCGTATGTTATGGACAACGAACATGGCATTTTCAATGCACAGAGACACTGTGACGAGATCCTGAGGGCCCCATGTTGCATGGGTCTGTACACAATCTTGGAAGCTGAAAACATCCCAGTTATTGCCAGCATACTTGCTCATTCAGTGGTTGGGATGCTCTGTATCAATGTTTATGACAGCGTATTCCAGTTCTTGACAATATTCAACAACTTCGCATAGCTATTGAAGTGGAGTGGACCAACATACTACAGGCCCCAATCAAGTTACTGACTGGTACTGATGTTAGAATACTGCCCTGCTGCCCAGTTTCAGAGGGGGGTCATGCTCTGCTTCAGTATGTCACAATATACATGTTGGCATTCATGGTTCCCTCAATGAACTGTAGTTTCCCACAGCCGGCAGCAATCATGCAGCCCCAAACCATGACATTCCAACTACCGTGCTTAACTTTAGGCAAGGCAAATTTGTCTTTGTACACCTTCTGCCACACGTCCTTGACACCATTTGAACCAAATAACTTCATCTTGGTCTCATCAGACCACACAATATAGTTTCAGTAATCCATGTCCTTAGTATGCTTGTCTTCAGAAGGAGTGTGTCATATGTATTGAGCACTGACAGGCTGACCCCCTGCCCCTTTAATCTCTGTAGCAATGCTGGCAGCACTCTGTTCTCAATTGCCAATCTCTGGATATGATGCTATGCTTTTGGTCGGCCTGTTCTGAGAGGAACATGTTGTTAAATCGCTTTATAGTCTTATGGTCATAAACGTTCCAGTGACCTGTACAAGAGAGTTGCACAATTTGGTGTACTCAATTTTGTTGCCAGTGGTTTACACATTATTGGCTGTGTGTTGAATTATCTTGCCGTATACAAGCTGTGTACTGATTATATTGTATCACTATGCATCGTGTCATATCTTCAGTGTTGTGATATGAGAAGGTATAAAAAGTGCAAAAATGTGAGGGGTGTACTCACTTTTGTGAGATCCTGTATATGACTAGTCAGATAACCTTATGTATAGATGTCACCTTTCATATGTCATAGAAATGGCCACTGATGTTGATAGTGACATAAAATAAACAAAATGAACAATAAACAAACCATTAACAAAATGTGAAACTGCACTTGACAATTGAATTGACCGTACGATGATTTTTTTTAACTGAATTTGCATCATATGGTGTTCAAACTGAGCTTTTTTTTGAAAACGAGTTTCGGAATTTGTCATGATGTTGGATTCCATGTGTGAGAACAGTGCATAATTATGTTGTATTATTGTTAGGCTCTGACAGATGGCCAGACTGCCCCATGGGATACGGCTAAAAAAGAAGAGAACCGCACCAAAAACCGCTATGGCAACGTTATTGCTTGTGAGTATCAATGCAGTCTGTTATACCTGTTGACTGAAACTATTAGATCCCCAAAAGACCTGAAACTCAATTAAAGCAATCACAGTCAAAAAAAAACCCAAACTTTTCAGGCAAGTCTAGACCACACAAGTGATACATTAATATTTGTGAGCTAGTCACAGGGATTTCTCAGTTTAAAGCGTCTTGCTAATTTACATGCAGCTGAGATAACTCCCAGTGTTATTTAACTTTCCATCAATGCTTCTTCTTAAAGCTCTGTGATACTTTGTCTCTCTGTGGGTTAAAATAATGACCAAAGAATTGTCAGTACAAGCAAAGCAAGGCATAATCAAGTGCAAAAAGGTAGAACTGTCATAATCTCTGCAGCGCTTGCACATAGTAATAACAGTGGTGGAAAAACATACTAGCAGAGCTTTAGCCAGTGGATCACACCCTCTGGATCTGTGTTTGATTTGTCAGTGAAAACTATTGAACATTTACCTATGTCTGCAACTATCACTCAGCCCAGAGTGTATCCAGGACTACCTTCTTGTCAGTAGCATAACCTTTACATCACCTATGACTTCGGTGTCTGCTGTCCAGTAAGGGTTTTTTATTCCAGTACCTCACATTCTGACAGTTGACCTCCTGCATGCAATTTGTAGGACCTTGCGCAGATACGTATGTCACAGAATAGTAATTCAGCCAATAGAGTAATTCTGATTAACAAGAGAGTTAAGTCAGTGGTGTTCTTGCCTTCCAAGGCTAAGGTCTGTTACTTTTCACTATTTTGATAATTCAAAATATTTTTGGTCATAACCCATCAGTTGTAAGGTAAGAACCAACTATATACTGTATATGATTTAATGACCACAAATCATGTGTTAATAGGTGGCCTTTTTCAATACTATAAAACTAAAAACATATCCTGTCTGTACTATACTTTGGTCAGTTATGTCCTATGTAGTGTCTTTACTATTACTATGTGGTACTTATTTGGTCCTTATGTTTTTCTTTGACTAAAAAACATGTTTCTTCATTTGTTAGCTTGACAGTCAGAAGGTGACAAGACACATATTTGGAACATGTGAGGCACATGAAAATAAAGAAAGAGGAATATGAGACAGATTAATGAAATGAAAGCACATATTGCTTCAAATCTATGTGTCTCAACACCTCATTTGCATTTATGCTATGATCAAAGTGAACTGCCATTCACATGTGCACACCATCATACATTTCATTTTACTCATCCTCTCATAGCTCTGTACTGTTCCAGACTCCTTTCTCTCTCGTGGGTTCCCTTAATTACTAAGACTGCACCCTTGAGGCGGGAAAGATCTAGAGATTCTACATGCTAATGGTTGGCATGTCAAATGTGTTTTCATTAAGAGAAGATTACAGCAACCAGAGCAACTGAGTCAATTAACTCTCAGCAGGTATTCCCTCTTTCCATCTTTGGCAGTGATTGGCTGAGAGAAGATGGGCCCAGATGCAGAAGCAAGGCTTGTGTTATGATGGGTGCAAAACTCAGAGGCCCTTCTGAAGGATATGACATCTAAGTGCTAATATAGGGTCATATTTTTCTATGTTAATACCTTTTCTGGGTCGTACTATGGGCTAGGATACTGGTTGCTTTATAAACCTGGAAACTGCAACGCATTTCTAAGTGCTAGCCTTTGTTATACCACTATCCTAACTAGTAATATCTGGGGTACTGGGCTACAGGCACGAGGGAAGAGGATTTAATTAGTGGGGCTGCCAGATGTATGTAAGGGGGTGGGGGGTATTACTTTCAAACCTAATCAAAGGTTGGTGGAGTGGGTGGCACAGGTAGGACAGGAGGCCCCAACTGCATTAAAGCAGCTTGCTAAAGGTTGAAAACCCATGAATGACTTGGTTTAGCCAATTAAGTGGCCAAATGTGTTTCTGTCATGTTCATCAGGAGAGTCCTTGATTGGCCAACCTAACATTCAATTTCTACATTTCATAACAAATACAGTATTTACCCTATTAATAAGTAAACACATATATGCAATTTTATGCCACTATTTTGTATTTTATTGGATACATACATACATGCATATATATATATATATATAGAAGAAAACACATATACTTAGTTTAGTTTAGTTTAGTTAGGATTAGTTTTCTCTTTCAAACCAGTGTACTTTCTTCAAAAACATATAACTTTAGACTGGTTCTTTTTGTCAACATTTGACCCCACAGATGAACACACTCGAGTCAGACTGCAAACGCAGGAAGGTGACCCACACTCTGACTACATCAATGCCAACTACATTGATGTGAGTATGCTATGTTTATCTCTTAGAAACAGGATTTATAACCCAGCCCCTAGCCATTAATTAAACATCTACATATAATTTCAGTCTATCAATACATTTCATTCAAACACTTGACATTTTAAAAATATGTTCATCAAGTGCTACAGGGCATACCCTGTGCTGAGTCTGTTATTAATTTTAATTTTATATTAATCATATTTTATATTTTTAATTAGTTCATTGTAATTGTGCAGTCAGAGAACTTATTTCAATAATGTGTTCTTTGCATACAACTGTAATTACAGTTTACATAAACTAGTATGATATGTTTTATGTTGCTGCCCTTACATATAGATCAATCAAAGAAATGCATTTATTTCTTTGCTGTCGTTTACCCACAAAGAATGTTACCGGGTAACCATCATTTTTTTTCTCCTATTCTGTAGGGTTATCACAGGCCGAGACATTACATAGCTACACAAGGTAACGGAAAGATTTGTAAACATAGACACGTTATTTGTACAGAAGAAATCATAATTAGAAAGCCTAAAATAAATTAAAATGGGAGTTGCAGGATGGATGTGACTGTAAATTTGCTTTCTTCCATCATTCCATAGGTCCCATGCAAGAGACTGTGAGAGATTTCTGGAAGATGGTTTGGCAAGAAAATTCTGCCAGCATTGTCATGGTAACCAACCTGGTGGAAGTGGGCAGAGTAGGTTTTGTGTTCTTATTATACAATTTTACATGATTGTAAAGCACTTTCAGTCTCTTCCCATGTGGTGGGTGTAGGATTAATGCTATAATAGCGTAAGAATTCTTAGATATATGTCTGTAAACAGAAAATATGGATGTAAGTTTGACATACTAAAATTACCACTGAACATCCGCTGTGAAGTTTTTGTTAAAGGTTTTTCGCACTTTTGTGTTTCACTTGAAAGAGAGAAAAGACCAACATGCTTCATGAAAAATGTGAGGTTTTAACTGGACCAAATAGCAGAGACCAACACAGATAGTGAGCATACCGGGCATAAAATGTGTGTTTAAACATCATATAGATAAATCAAAACTTTGGTGGTTGGATTAACCGGTGATACAAGGCTTAACTGGACAGAGCATGACAAGGTTTGGTATAAAATCTGGAAAGACTGAAATCAGACAGTAGGCAGAGAAAGCAAGTGTCCAAATCACTTAAAAATTGTTTTAATGGTCAAAAAAAGCAAGTGCAAATGTGTTTATGTTACAAATAATTGCATACGTGAGTGGCAAAACTATGTGAACCTTTTAGATCGCTTTTAGTGGTGTGACATTCTTTTCTTCAATACATAAATGACCAAGTATAATATTTTTTTTTTGTCGTATTTCTTTAATTAAATTATCTTTAGGAAAATCTGATGTTTTTTTCAAGTCATACTAATACAGAAATATGGAAAATTCAAGGGTTTCTTTCAAGTAAAACAATAATCACTGTTTATTTAAGGTACCAATTATATTATATTTAGTATAATAACAATAGTATTATAGCAGTTCAGTTTCTGAAAAAATAATGGTGCATGACTAATGTATATACACTATAAATAAGTGTATTTGTGCAATTATTGGGACACCAGCAGTTGTTTATCCACTGCCTATGCCTACATCATTAACTAATGTTTTTGCAAAATAATCACTGTATACACTGTTTATTTATGAAAAGTTGCATTCAGAACACATCTCCATTAAGCATTGCACTGACTCACTAATTTAATGGCTATTGCATATCACTGCAGGATGTACAGAGACCCTGGTAACCACATTAATAACTGCACCATACTCCACTTTATTATCAGTAATGTTATATTGTAGTTATGCCCACTTGAGAGAGCGGAGCTAAGTAATAATATCGTTAAACAGTTAAATGTTAGACAGTTACATATGTGTATCTGAACAATTCTGCAGCACAGCTTTTCCCACACCTTTGCTGTTCTATTAGATTTATTCGGCTCTGGTCCCTGGGTAATTTAAACGAAAAAATAGGTGTGATTAATTCACCTCTACATACATATACTTGCATACATGCATGTAGAACTCACTGCTCTGTGTATTATCACCATTTGGTTTATTTTGATAACACAACTTTTCCCCTCAGCTTTTTAATTTAACAATACAAGATCGATATTTCTTAATAGGATTGTCTGGATATGAATTTATATTCACGCAGGTGAAGTGTGTTCGGTACTGGCCTGATGAAATGGAAGTGTATGGAGATATCAAAGTAACACTCACTGAAACAGAACCTTTGGCTGAATATGTTATCCGCACTTTCACGGTTCAAAAGGTATGGCACTTGTTCAGATATCCTTTAACCTGTCCCAGAAACAAAATGTATTCATACGCTTCCATAGAGGTGATCATGGTTCAAACAAAATGAGGCATAAATATTACAGTGTTGTATGTTTTGCAGATTTCCGTAACCAGGAACAATCAGGAAATGTGTGTAATTGTACAAAAGCTTTGGATTGCTAATAACATTATCAAGGGAAGCCCCCTAGGTGTGGCCTCGGTGCACATAACAGAGTAATTTGCACTGGTTAAAACTGCAGTGTGAAGCACACGATATAACTGCATGATTTTGAAAAGTAACTAAGACACCCTATTCGACTGCTAAGTTTAAATGTAAGTTGCTCTGGACAAGGGTGCCTGTGAAATACTGACAGTTCAATAACTATAGTGTCATCAGAAATTTCATGTTTTGCTTTGCTTTTTTGCTGTATTTGACTAGATAATCATGAACTACAGATTACAGGCACCATGTAAGATACCCCGTGCTAAAACTAAAATATTTTCTTTTGTCAATCCTCATGGATTGCTTGATCAAACAGTACCCAGATTAAGCTGAATAGGCCAACCCTGTGATGAATTACGTTCTGGAAAGAGACTATATTTCTTTTCTTGGTGTATCAGGGTTGTCTGTGTATTGCCTACAAATGTTCACCTTTTCTCTTAAAAGAATATGATGATATAAAGCGTGAATTTAGAAGACGCTTCTATCACCACCTTCAATTCTTGTCACACCTCCTGATTCATCCCTCTATGAACATGCCCCCATCCCAGCACTCCAAATAAAGTCTCATGCGTGAAGAACTGTCCTCAATTGCCCAGTGTGCTAAGCACACTGAGCATGACACCACAGATCCCAGTACAAGCACTTCCTGTCTAATTATATCCAATAAGGGAATGATGTTTACCACTGCTGTAAGTGATGATGACCACGGTTTAAGTGACAATACACTGTTGTAACTGTTTTTAAAAATAGACTGCTGTTTTGCAAAAGACCTGGAGCATTCACCTAAAGTTGGGATCCCTGGTATTTTGGCTATATTTGTCAAGCATTTGGGACCATGTTGGCCAAGTTGGTTGGCCAAGTCATGTTCTCTAGATCATTTACTTGTTGTAAAATGGGAGTGGAGTCGGACAGGGGATTCAACCGTCCGTACTATCCATTGCCACACGCAAGGTTTATACTCAAGGGCAGAATTAAGAAGGGAACAAGCAACTGGTGAATCAATATCTTAGCTGATGAAACCATATAACTGCTAGGACAAAACCAGACATGGAACAGATATTATATTAAATGCATAGAAAACTTAACATAAGAAACTATTTTTAAGAACTAAGAAATTATTTGATTTCCCAATTAAAGTTCGCGATGCCTTTAAAGCCTGCTTATTTAGACATTCTATAGGGTCATCCAGTAAAGCTCTAGACTGCAGGGGAGGCACTAGTGACATACATAGAGTCAGTACATGGGATCAATCACGGTGCAATACTGGGCAAAAAATGATACTGAAATGATAAAATATCAAGGTTTAATGGCCTTAACAGCATTGGTCGCTAAAAAACTAAGAAAATGTATATATATATCTCTGCTGAGACCTGTGCAACTACTTGCACTTCAGTGCTTGTTGCTGCAGTGAGTCTAGCTAAAAGAATAGGTCAGCGCTTTAAAACAACAGGTGATGTTGCCAGAAAGAAAATAGACTTAAAACCTTTTCAAGCAGAGTTGACCACCTGCAGAAATGTTCAGTTCTCAAAGAAAGAACAAAAAAAAACCTACTGTTAAACCGTTAAGGGGTTTATACCGTTTTAGCAGTATTCAAGACAAAAAGCACCACAGAAGTGAATTCCCTGATCCCAGATTAACAGATAAACTATTTTGTAAATAGAACATATGTTTGTAATATATTAATATGTTTGTTCCTTTTCTTTTGTTTGTGCCTAATATTTTATTGTAGATGTTTAACATTTATATAGTATTTATTTACTATTATATACATTTTAGTAAAATTGCCATTATTTTAATTTGCCTATTTAGTGTAGTTTAATATTATTATTATTTATGATTATTATTATTACACAATTATTTAAAACTAGATAAACCCACAGCTCTTTCTGAACAATCTTGCAGTAACAGTGGGAAGAAAAAAACTCCCTTAACATGATGAGGATGAAAACTTGGAAAGACTCAAAAAAGGACCCAACCTCTTTTTCCCATGTTCAGACTCCATTTCAATGGACTTATAGACTTTCTGCATGAAAGAAAAAATAATTTGGAGAACTCATTTTTGCTGCTAGTCTAGACCTGGATGAATTTGTTATAGTTTTACCCCAGAAATGGAAAACAAATGCTGTTATATAAAAATGGGACAGAGTTAAAAACGAAAGGTAAATAACAACGGGGAAAGGAAAGAAAAAGCAGAAAACGTTGCGAGATATCCACAGGAATGTTAAGAAAAGAAAATGTAAGCTGTGCTATTAGGAGTGGATGCGTGTTTGAAAATGCAAAGTTAATTATTAATTTTCTAGACATGGAAGAGTTAAACATAAATACACAACTGAGACCAATATTTGACATAGCATATGAATGCTATGGTTGAATCACGTAAGTATATAATTAATCAAGCTAATTTCTTCTTAGAATGTGGTGATGTTGGTGGGAAAACGGCACTCAAAAATACTTAACACATGGAAATGTAACAATCACCAATGATACAGTATGAGGGGAAAACAAAAGTAAACATTTTATAGAGTATGTAGATTAAAGCGAGGGCCATAGATCATCACAGCCATGGTGTTATTTACAATAATACATGAGCTCAAGTGTTCTGTTGCTTTTTTACATTTAAATTGCAAAAGCTTTTATCAATAAAGAAATAAGAAACAAAAAAGAAATCAAAGAAGCCCTGCCTTTTATACTGAATATACTTTAATACTGACAATAATTTCCATCAAAATTTAGGTCCACCATAAATGAGTGCCCAAGCATTTTTAGAAGAGTTATCTGTGCATAGTGGAAGCTTGTATTGTCGCATGAATCAGTGTTCTGGATCATTTTTGGAAGAAACTGACATTTTGTCAAAACATTTTTACAAACCCCTATTCGAGTAAAGTTGGGACGTTGTGTTAAACATAAATAAAAACAGAATACGATGATTTGCAAATCCTTGTCAGCCTATATTCAGTTGAATACACTACAAATACAAGATATTTAATGTTCAAACGGATAAACTTAATTGGGTTTTTTTTCAAATATTCACACATTTTGAATGTCTGCACCATGTTCCACAACAGGTGCATGTTCACCACTGTGTTTTATCACGGGCACTAACACACCCCCATACCACAGTGCTTCACAAAGTGATGAACTTCGCTCCAGCCTTGTTTGTGAATGACTAAGCAATGCTCCCTTTACCTCCAGTCATGACACTCACCTGATTCCAATTAACCCGTTCACCTATGGAAAGTTCCAAACAGGTGTTGCTTGAACATTCAACTTTTCAGCCTTTTTTTGCCCCCAATTTTTGGAACATGTTGCAGGCATGAAATTCAAAATTAGTGAATATTTGCAAAAAACTATAAAGTTTATCCATTTGAACATTAAATATCTTGTCTTCGTAGTGTATTTAATTAAATATGGGTTGAAAAGAATTTGCAAATCATCATGTTCTGTTTTCGTTTGTTTTACACAACATCCCAACTTCACTGGAATTGGGGTTGTATATATATTTCCATACTTTTTTATGACTTTGGATTTATGTGTTACATTTATGTCTGCATAAAACTTGTTGTTAGTTCACAACATGTAAGCTGTGTTCTGGTAAGTGTTCTTTCAAAATTGTTATATACTGTGGTGATTGACATGCATTCATCTTTTCAGAAGGGGCAGCATGAGATTCGGGAAATCCGGCAATTCCATTTCACCAGCTGGCCAGATCATGGGGTTCCCTGCTATGCTACAGGACTGCTTGGCTTCATCCGCCAGGTTAAGTTCCTCAACCCTCCCAATACTGGGCCTATGGTGGTCCACTGCAGGTAAAATTCTTACTGCTTATTTTGGCTTTTTAAGTTTTTTTTTTGTTCTGTCTATACATTTTTATTCCAAAAATAATAGTTACCTCTTTTACTCTAGCAGATCATATTGTGTCAAATTCATCAGTTACAATTATTTTAAAGCAAAATTTCCCATTTTTTAAATAAAAAATAAATACAGAATAAAAAAGAGATAGTGTTAAATTAAGATTTAATAAACATTACACACGTTATAATATCTTTATATCAATATCGTTTCCTTACTGATTATATAATCATGCTTGACAACTGTCCAGAAAGTCAAGTTCTGCAACCTATGACCTACAATCAATTAGATTTCCAGACTGGTTGTAAAAGTAGTTAAACAGAGCCCAGTTAAAAAAAACTAAATAAAACATTTATACTTGATCGTTTATTTACTGAGGAAAGTTATTCACAATTACATATATTATGGAAATATAATGGCAAAAGTTTGTAAAATGTTATAGAGTCTTACCTTGTAAAGAGGGAACATGTCACATTTAAGCCAAAAAGTGCTCTTGGTCTCATCCATCCACAAATTGTTATTTTGAACTGGATTGTCCTTGTATCGCATGATGAGCAGCAGCGTTATTTTTGAACAACAGTAACTTTCTCCTTACATCCCTACCGGGCACACAATTGTTGTTCATTGTTCTGTAGCTTGTGTGAGAGATGCATGAAGTTGCTTAGAAGGTATGCCAAGTTCCTCTGTGACCTTACACACTATTTCACACCTTACCCTTGGAGTTGTCTTTATTTATACACACTCTCTACTCTGTCTGACTGTAGATTAGTAGGACTGTTGTAGCCTAGCGGTTAAGGTCTATGGACTATGAGCCGGAAGGTCCAAGGTTCATATCCAGCCTCTTTCACCCTGCCAATGTTGGGATCTTGAGCAAGGCCCTTAACCTACAATTGCTTAGATTGTAAGATTGTGTCAGTTGTAAGTCACTCCGAATGTAAATGTTCCAATAAATCACGCAAATGTAAATGTTAGTGCGGTGGATTAGTGTCTGAACTACTTTTATCAGGTCACATACCTTTTGCACTCATAAATAAGTCATACTGGATTATTTTCCTCATTGCAATCAATACATAAGTATGTGTATTCTAAAGTTTTTTATTTGTTTCTCTGTGAGTACAACACAGTCCCCCCCGCCTCTTTTGCATTCCAACCAGCTCTCTTTTAAACTGTTTCGTGTCGCCTTTGACTCCCCTTGGGGGCGTTCCAGGCTCCAGTATGCAAATTAGCAGCTCAATGGTCTCTTTATTTTGAATGCAAGTCTTTTATGTCATGGTGTCACTTTTTAGTAACTAAAGCTCATAATGTGTGTTTGCACGTGTTTATGTGTGTCTTATGCAAGCACATACCACAGGCCATATTATTTTAGATAATGCATCACTTCTAACTACATATTTTATATCAAAATCTTGTTTTAATATAATTTAACTTGATTGATGACTTTAATTGCTGAGTCACTGTCATTATTTTTTGTCACTCCAGTGCTGGGACTGGGAGAACAGGTTGTTTCATAGCTGTGGATATAATGTTGGACATGGCAGAGAACGAAGGAGTGGTGGACGTTTTCAACTGCATCAGAGAACTACGCTCCCAGAGAGTCAGTATGGTTCAGACTGAGGTGATTGTTATTTTCCGATTATTTATTCATTTGTGCAGTCTGACCCTCAGCAACTCACTCTCACCGTCTTCACAATTCCCCTAATCTTCTAATGTTATACCAATTGTAATCTTTTATCCATTCATTTTAACCCTCTGCCTCCAAATTTTGCATTGTTAATGTTGTCTAGTCTGAGGATTGTGATGACCTCATCTTGGTAAAACAGTAAAGTTTTACTTTAAAAGCTGAAGTGAATTCAGAGACAATCGAAGTCATTGTCTCTTGTTACAGCTGCCAGGTTGATGTGTGCTGGTGAGCAGCATCATCCATAGCACTGGTCATTAGTATTAGTACTAGTATTATTCTAGTTATAGAAACACTGGCTGTTTATATGGCCATTATCTGTGTGTAAGTCTGTATAATGCATTTTCTTTTCTGTTCGTTAGCTTTGTTTCTGCTGTGCCTCATTTTTATTTCTCACTGCTTTTGTTTATCCTGCTCCACACCAAGCTTAGTGTATATAAAACACCGATGTTTGTCTATGTCTCTGTATTATGTGGCAAACATGCTAATAAAATTTCAAACAGAACAGAATAAAATTGTGTATAGGTTACTGCGGCCTATTCAGTTGAAATCTGATACTATTATTGTAATTGTAAATGACTATACAATTTTCATAATTTAGACATTCAGAATTTATTGCAATTTGCAATCTGTCAGGTTCAGTCATGTCTAATATTTGTAAAGAAAGTTTAAGCGTAAACCGAATTAAAATGGTGTGTTGTAATGAATTATTATATTGATTTAAAAAAAAACTGAATGATGACATTTGGCAATGCTACCTAGTGACAGCTTTGTCTAAAGTTGTTTTGCTGTGCCTGAATCTGACTTTTAGGAGCAGTACGTGTTCGTCCATGATGCCATTCTGGAGGCGTGTTTATGTGGGAATACCGCCATCCCTGTGTGTGACTTCAGAGCCATTTACTACAATATCAGCAGACTGGACCCACAGACCAATTCCAGCCAGATGAAAGATGAGTTTCAGGTAAATTATCTTTTAGTTGTGAACTATTACAATGTGTCAACCTAAATGGCAATGGTTAAATGTAAAGGAGCTTCCGTAAGTACCAAATTGGGTGCCTGCCATGTTTCGGCATTTTTCTTTTAGATTTGCATAATTTTAACTACAAATCCCCATTATTTTTTTTAAATAAAATCCTAACAAAATCACAATAATCAAAACAAACCAACAGAAGTAGGGAGGTGACGGAGTTGTAATTTATGCACTTACTTACTTACTTCTGCGTGTCTTCTGTCCTACTCCCCATATTTCTCAGACGCTAAACATCGTCACTCCACGTGTTCGTCCAGAAGATTGCAGCGTGGGCCTCCTTCCCCGTAACCATGATAAGAACCGCAGCATGGATGTACTAGCTGTTGACCGCTGTCTGCCTTTCCTCATCTCTGTAGATGGAGAATCAAGTAACTATATCAATGCAGCACTGATGGATGTGAGTGGGAGATAATTTCCAAAATGTTCTCATTTAATATCGTTGAGATATGTATTGAAGTATGGACATATCACACATGCAAAACTTCCTTAAGTAATGAGATTTGTTCCGGCCAACACATGCAACAAAGACATCTTTGGGTGATGTCATTGTGACCGTGCTGCAAATGTTGTTTGCTAAAGAAATTTACTAATATTGAGAATATTACTCTACAGTGTATAATATTATACTGCCATATTGTGGACATATTGAAGTGATAAATAAACAATGCAGCTTGCATGGCTAAGAGATTAAAAAAAACAACTACTGAAAACAGCAGCTCCTAAGATCCTTGGCTAAACCCCAGGCTGGGCTTGCATTGTGAATTTCATGTTAAGGAACCCTGCGATTGGCTGATGCCCTATCTAGGCTACACCTCTGTCAGCACTCACCGAGTGCATTTACATACATGTAATAATACAATAGCTGCAGAAAATCAGATTTTGTCAGTATTTAGATCAAGGAGTTTCATGCAATTGAGTAATCAGATAATGGGAAATCTCCAGGTTTACATGACACAGCTGATAATCAGATTTCTACTTTGCAACCAGCCAATAATTTCACAGATAGATGTGATGTAAACTTCTATATTTAACACTAAATCATTAAATTCTCGATTCTTTGGAGTACGTCTTGAGTTTTAGAGTCTGCACAGTCTTGGATAGCTGTTTAGTTGGTCTGCGTTTAATTCCAGGGTTGCCAGATCCCAGAAGGTAATCAGCCACCTAGTCTATGTAAATAAGCCAAACAGATGCAAAACCTGTAAGAATACGTGAACTGGGAAACCATGTTTATGACTATGACCATGACTAGCCGCACTACCCACATGCATGTGCACACTGTCCCACTGAAATCGGGTAACTGGTCTACAATACTCCAGTTATTGGGCTAAAATCCCACTCTTTTTTATCAGATTACTTAATTCGATTTCTAGATCTGAGTATGCTATATACATGACTGCTTGAATTATCAGATAACTTCAGAAATCCTGTCATTATTGGATTAAGTGCATGTATACACACTGAGTGATTTCTGGGATAAGCTCCAGACCCCCCCCTGCTTTCCTGAATCACTAAAAGCGGAACACTTTTATTCCACAGGATAAACACGATACAATCGAAATGCAATGTATAATGTTCCTCTTGTTTTGACCATACAATGTGTCATTCGTTCATTTTAAGCTTGGTTTAAACATAAACCATTTTCTTGTTTCCAGAGTCATAAACAGCCAGCAGCATTTATTGTGACACAGCACCCACTACCCAACACAGTAGCTGACTTTTGGAGGCTAGTGTTTGACTACAACTGCTCCTCCATTGTGATGCTTAACGAAATGGATGCCGCTCAGGTGTGTGTTCGAAAGACAGAAGTTTTATTGCGAATTACGGTTGAATCCACTCTAGGAAACATTAACCTGTGGCTTAAGCTTGTCATTTTCTACAAGCTTTGAACACTATGTTAGACGTGTTGACCACAGAATATTTCAGTACAGGTATGAACCGTTTAATGACCATCCATCCTTTGTGGGCAGCTTTAAGGGCTGAGGTTTTTCTGTATGTATACAGCTGGTCACCTCAACATCCAATAAGCCCTGTGGAACCACAAGCAGACGCATGAATTTAAAAGCAATATTCTGTCATTTGTTGTGTGTGTGTGTGTGTGTGTGTGTGCGTGCACGTGTGTGTGAGAGTGTGGCTGTGTGCATGTGTGCCCTTGTGTGTGCAAGCGTGTGTCTATTTACGAGCCGTGTGCTCTCTTGCTCGTTAGCTCAAGTTTCAACTAAAAACTGGTTTAACTCTGCTGTTGTGTATAGAAACCATTTGTGCAAGTTAGTTGTGTTTGTGCATAAATCTTTCTTATTTGTTATACCTATAATGTTCTATAATGTTCGCCCCTATTCCAGTGAAGTTGGGACGGTGGGTAAAACATAAATAAAAACAGAATACAATGATTTGCAAATCCTTTTCAACCTTTTCATGTTATTTAATGTTCAAACAGATCAACTTTATTGTTTTTTTTTTGCAAACATTCTCTCATTTTGAATTTGATTTGATTTGTTTACCACTATGTTACATCACCTTTCATTTTACCAACACTCAATAAGCGTTTGGGAACTGAATACACTAATTGTTGAAACTTTATAGGTAGAATTCTTTTTCATTCTTGCTTGATGTACAACTTTGCTCAATCAGTTGCTCAACAGTCCGGGGTGTCATTTTCATATTTTGCACTTCATAATGCATCACACATGTTCAATGGGAGACAGGTCTGGACTGCAGGCCACTCCAGTACCCGGGACCTTTTACTACGAAGCCTCATTGTTGTAACATGTGCAGAATTTGGATGGCAGCATTTTTTGCTCCAAAACCTGTATGTACCTTTCAGCATTAATGGTGCCTCCACAGATATGTGCCTTTACCCACGCCATGGGCACTAACACACCCCCATACCATCAGAGATGCTGACTTTTGAACTTTGCGCTAACAATCCGGAGGATTTTTTGGCCCAGGCGACATGACATCCATGATTTCCAAAAACAATCTGAAATGTTTTCCACTTTGTGTCAGTCTATCTCAGACTAGCTCGGGTCCAGAGAAGCTGGATTCTCTGAATCTTTTGATGATATTATGGACTGTAGACGATAAAATCCCCGAATTCCTTGCAATTTTACGATGAGAAACATTGTTCTTAAACTGTTGGACTGTTTGCTGATGCAGTTGTTTGTAAAGTGGTGAACCTCGCCCCAATCTTGCATGTGAATGACTGAGCCTTTCTGGGATGCTCCCTTTATACCCAATAACTGTGGAACTGTGGAAACTTCCAAACAGGTGTTTTTTGAGCATTCCTCAACAGTCTTTTGTTGCCCCGTGCCAAATTTTTTGTAATATGCTGTAGGCATCAAACTCAGTATGACTGAATATTTGCCAAAAACAATTACTGTATCGGTTTGAACATTAAATGTCTTGTCTTTGTATTGTATTCAATTGAATGTGGGTTGAAAAGGATTTGCAAATCATTGTATTCTGTTTTTATTTAAGTTTTACACAGCATCCCAACTTAATTGGAACTGGGGTTGGTATGAGACCAGACGTTCTTTGCAGGGTTGTTGGGCTTACTCGCCATAGCAGGCTAAGAAGTTTGTCAATCCTTGGAGATGGCATCGTTGGATCAAAAGCATCCAGTTAACGGGGTTTGGGCCTGTCACAGGCATCCCTCTGGCTGGCTCCCATAAAAGCTGTATCATTCACATCAATCTGAAAATCATAGGACCAACTTGAGAGTTGATATATCACAGTTGGCTTGGGCACATCTAGTATCCCCCAAAAGGAGCAATCTGCGACAAGATACTAAAAAGTCTGAACTGACTTTCTTAGCCTGTTGCCACTGTGACTTTTAATCTTCTGGTGGCTGAAATGTATTTTCCCCTCTTTTAGTTGTGTATGCAGTACTGGCCAGAGAAGGGCTCATGTTGCTATGGCCCGATCCAAGTGGAATTTATTTCTGCTGATATTGATGAGGACATTATCATCCGGATTTTCCGAATCTGCAACATGGCTCGGGTAGGGTGAAGATTTTTTGATGAAAGCACCAAGTATGGCAGCTTATCAACTGATTTGCATGTTTAGTAACTGATAATTATTTGACCATTTTACTATTTGAGATGCTTGAAGTAACACCAAATGGACTCACATTAATAAGCACCTAAGGCACGATTTATCATTTTGTTCACAATATATATATATATATATATATATATATATAT
>JAUZST010002989.1:0-17540 GCA_034779995.1 Parotocinclus haroldoi
ACACACACACACACACACACACACACACACACACACACACACACACACACACACACACACACACACACACACTTTACAATTAGAAGCCACATGCTTGTCGACAAATCTGGAAGACGTGTCACCCAGACACAAAATGCCGGGAGGTCAGAAGACGCAACTGGAACCAGGTTCAATGGCCAGATGGGTAACGTATGGCTTTATGGGAACCACCTCAAAGCAGGTTTGCAGTAACCGAAGACAATTATAGAGCAAACCAACTGTGAAGTAATGCTGGAGGATCGAGGTTCCATTGACAGCTATGGGAACCTTGCCATGATTCATGGTACTCTGAAGAACCAGCAGAAAACCTGGCTGCTCATGATAAGAAGCTACGCCTGGGGACGTAGAAGTGACCCAAAATATGCACCCAAAACTGTTTCAATGAGAACAAACCAAGCTTGTGACATGGCCATTTCAGTCGTCAGTAGGGAGCCCCACTCAAGTCCTATGGAGCTGGGGGAGGGAGGGGGGGGAGAGAGAGGGGGGGGGGACACAAGGAGGGATCCAGGATCCTGATGGATTTAGAAACATTCTGGATTGAGAGAAGGCTCAGATTCTTTGCTCTGTACCTGTAATTTTATTGAAGGCTGAACATTTTGTTGTGTTGGTAAAGGCTTAAATGTCTGGTTTCACCTTAAAAGAAATCCACACACAAACCTCTTTCATTTGTCCACCAGTGCTATTTAAAGGATATATTAAAAGGCGTAAAATTACGGGACTCGCTACCACGCTGGACTTAAATACAAGTTGAGGCAAAGGGAAAGAGCTTAACATGAAAACGGGGTTGTTCTTCTGATTAGTGTTTTTGGCAGTAGGCAGCGTTTAGAAGGTTTCAGGGTTTGTAGGAGATTTGGACTCGCTTGATCGAGGCTCCGGTTCGTTAATTCACACCACTGCAGATTGCTTTTCCCCTGCAGTTTATTCGTTTTGCTGTTTTTAGGTCAGCAAAGAGAGGATGTAAGGACACGTAGGACGCAACTTTTATTGCACGTATTTAATCCCGGAAAGTTCCACTTACAAACGTGGATTAAAATCCCCTGGAACTTTCATCATGGCTGTACTTTGGACCAGAGAGGATGTTCTAAAGGTTCCCAGGGACCTCTAGACCTCATGCTCTGGAGGTGCATGGCTTTTAGGTTTTTAAGTTCATGAGCTTTTTCTGACGTTACAAAGACAGAAAAAACACTTTCCAGTCAGGGTTTAACACTGAAGGTTGGACCTTCTAAACTTTGAGCCATGATGTCACTTTAAAGTCACAGATTTAACCCTGAAAAGGTATTAAATCCACCCAAAAGCTTGACCTGCAAGTCGTTAATGGCTTTAAGGGAGTTTTTGTTACCGTTTCTACTTTGGGCACGTGTTATTTTAGTTTGAAAGTCCTTTAAAAAGTTACGTTTTGCAGTAGAGTTATTATCGATCCAAATGAATGAAGCATTTAAACGTTAAAAGGGTCGAAAAGAAAATTCTAATAGTATTTTTTCACAGTCACACTTGGACGTCATCATTAGAACGATGGTACTTGTAGCAGATTGGACTTTTTTTTTGTGGAAAATTATAAATATGGAGTAAATGCATCTTAAAGCTGCATGTTAGGTTTTATTTATTTATTTTGGATGTTTCACTGTTCGGTTCGTACTTTGGATTGCAGATTGTGTTTAAAGGTCCTCCGGGGGTTTAAAGGAGATTTGGAGCTGCTCGGTTAAAACACTGCTTTATTACTCCAAGTTATTTTTCTGATATTACAAAGACATCTTCAACAGTGAGCATCTTAATTTGAGCCGGTTTAGTTGGAAGTGTTAGTTTAATTTCACAGATTATAGATTGTAAGCTTGGAATAAATCATCCTGGATGCGTTATCTGTGCATTGTGAAGGTTTCTGGAGATTTTACTGTTCGTACTTTTAAAAGGTTTTAAGGTTTGTGGAAGACGTAGACTTGCTCAGTTAGAGTTTCTTCATAGTTCAAGTTGAAGAAGAGTTTCGAACAATAAAACGGTACAATAGCAGGTTTTAGTAAAGTGTTCATAGGCAGACTTGGACCTTTAGCCGAAAAAAAACAAAATAAAAAAAAATCAGCCTTGAGAATAATTTAGGATCTTGCTTTTATGGCACAGGTTTAACCCTGGGTGAAGGAGAAATACGGAGTAAATCCTTTTTAAAGCTTTGCTGCATGTTCTGGTTATTTTTCGTCTGTTTGTACTTTGGACAGTAGATTCGGTTTAAAGGACTTCCGTCGGCTTACAAGAGGTTTAAATTTGCAAGGTTGAAACTTGGACCGTTTATTAAAAGTTATTGAAACTTTTCTTTTCCCCGGGTGTGACAAAGGCAGGAAAGGGCAGGAAAAGTCAGTGTTAATGACGCATTTCAAAATCTAGAAAAGAGACTTGAACCTCAGAAGCTGAGGGAGCGGAAGGTCTCATGAGATGGCCATCGTTCAGGATCTTACTTTTATGGCACAGATTTAGACAGTTTTAATGCTTCGAGTTATTTTGGATGTTTTACTGGCTCTGGACTTTAAACAGAGGATTGTGATTAAAGGGGTTTATAGGATTTTCGGTTGAGGTTCTGGTTTATTAAACCGTGTTAGTGAAGCTTTTGGGGTTCCCAAGACACTAAGCTGGTTTAACAGACATTTTCATACATTTAGTCAGACCATCTTACTTTTAGCTACTGGAAGAGAGAGAACAAACATAAACTGGAAAACACTGAAGAGTGGAAAGCTTCGAGAATGAGATACACGGTTAAAATCCACCTGGAAATTTTACCTGTATTTTTTTTGGTGCGTTTTCTACACAGAAAGAAACTTTTTAGCGGCATGGTCGGTGTTTTGCTTATGAAAAACCTATAAGAAATACAGATTTACACCCACCTTGCTCTTAACCTCTGCAGATAATCCGTAGGCTGGTCCCTTGTTGAACTGAGCCATGCTTCTCCTCTATTAAACGTCTCTCCTTTAAGAAAAGTAGCTTATTTTATGTTTTTATCAGTTCACAAGAACTTCGACGTCCTCAAGAAGTCCAGTGCAGCAAAAAAAAAAGTCCTGATTTGCGTCCGGGTTTGGTCTCTGTACGTCTGAACTGGTCTGTGAAACCGCACTGGCTCACAAACTTCTGCTCCGACTCTTCAGCTTTTGGGAAGGAAAAAAACCCCCAGCTCTATTGAAGGACTTCTTTCAGCCAATCACAGAGAACCAATTTGCATACTGACCCCGCCCATCCGCTATTCCACCTTAGTGGGTACTGTATTTCAAGTTTAGAGTTTTCATGGCGTGATATTTTGTCGTAATAATAAAATATTTTTTATTTATTTTTTAATAGTTTTTCAACAACCTATACATAACCACGAACTAACGCAAAACATTAGAAATTGTAGTATAATGGACAGAATAGGATTGTCATTTTAAAATACGCCTTTGCAAGTGACGTTTGGGAATCTTTCCGGATCCGCAAGTGTTTTTAAGGTAACCGCGGCACCTTAAATCTAGGCGATTTTCAAACCGTCATATCTCAGAGATGAAGCGTGATAGAAGGATAACATTTGCACACCCTGAAACTACTTGACTTTGAGTCTCAGAAGTTGTCAGAAGATGCCTGGAGTCAGAGTGGTGCCTTCTGGCTAGGTAGGGCGTCACACGGGCACACAATTGGCTGTGTCTGGGGGTGTACTTACTTACTTACATTAGGTGATCCATACCATGCCAGAGCACGTTTCCCAGGTTTATCGCCAAACGGCGTTTCCGGCACCAGCTGGGACTCCAGCTTCAGAAAACTGAGTGTGGAGGATCTGTAGAACCAGCTATAGGCACACAAATGTGTCACAGAGCCATGTGTGGGGGTCAACAATTTCTCACCAAGAGGTATGCTACCCAAAAGTGGTCCAAGAACTTTTCATAGAGCAGTGGGGGAAGCACTTTTACGCCACGCCGTCTTGTGGCAAGATCCGGTGTCTAATCAGACCACACCTGTAATCATAGACATGCCAAAACAGACCCTATAATAAAGAGCCCCCATACGCAGCGTTCAAAGAACTACAGTCATCCCCAGTTCCTGCGGTGTGAACACGCAACAAAATGATGCAGTTCTGAGAACCATAAAGAGTTACTCTGGTGCAAAATTGGATACATTGGCTCTGGCCCCCTCCCACAATCCTGACCATTATAAACAGGGGGAAATCCCAGCCTTTAAGATACTGGGGGTCCATTCTTATGGTAATTCAGTTTAGTTTGGAAAGCTCAGACAAAGCCAGATCGAACGCTGTCGATTACGAGACATTCCAAAGCACAGCAGAGAACTGTCTGGAAAGGCGGCCAAACGTTTTGCAGACAGTGAATCATTAAGCATGCTTCATTAATCGGAGTTTGTTTTGAAATGACTGCATTTGAGAAACTGCACCATGCTCGGACTTGTTCCCCTCGCCTCAACTTCCCTTCATTCTGAACACTCTGATAAATAAGACAGGACGTCCAGCTTTAACCAAACATTCCAGATACCAGTCTGAGTTGGATCGCTTTGCCGCTGGCTCCGAATCTCTGCCGTACAGGAGTCTCAGGCCCATCCTGCTGTGGTTCCTAATCACCGCAGCTATTCGCCAATAACAACAGCCGCCTGTCATCACGACGCTGTAGGACCTAGCGGCTAGACAACCCTCAGTACGGGACTATCATAATCAGCGGCTTACATGAGCGTACCTCCCCGCTAATCACTCCTCGTGTGGAGAGTTTTCTGTAAGTGTGTTTGAATTACAAAAAAAAAAAAAGACATATTACATAATCCTGGCTAGGAACAGTTTCTACAACATCCGTAAATTCTTTCCATGCTATTTTCTCTGGCTACACTGAGATCTTGGGAACTCCCTATAACTGATGACCTGTCTGATTTTTGGACCAGAAAAATGCCTTCCTTAACCTCGGTTCGTCTTGGAAGCGTCTGTCTTAAATAACAAAATCCTATGATAAAAAAAAAATCCTATGCTAAAAAGAAAAATTGTCGTCAGTCGTCAGTCCAAGTTTTGCGTCAAGAGCAGGCAGAAAGATCTTTGTCAGGTGGTTTGTGTGTGCCACACGGAACTAAATGCTTGAAGAGTGACCTGTAATTTTATTATAATGTGGCTTATTTTTTGTGAAATTGTATAAATTCAATCAATAAATGCAGGTAAGTGCCATTCAACGACCATCCGATAAATTCCGTCTGCCTTAATGACCGAGGTTGTGATAATCATAACAAATGAAAACAGGAAAATCTGTCTGGAATTAGAAAAAAAAAAAACATGTATTTGAACTGCTATAAATATAATCTATGTCATACTTTTATGTTTTGTTTACTCACCTTTAAATAAAAAAAAAAAAAAAAAAACAAGTGCCAAAAGTATTTGCTCACCTGCCTTGAGTCACACATGATCTTAAGTGACGTCCCATTCCTAATCCATAGGGTTCAATATGATGTTGGTCCAGCCTTGTGAGTGTGTTTATGGGGATTTTTAACCATTCTTCCAGAAGCACATTTATGAGGTCACATACTGATGTTGGACGAGAAGGTCTGGCTCTCAGTCTCCACTCTAATTCATCCCAAAGATCTTCTATCAGGTTATGGTCAGGACTCTGTGCAGACCAGTCCAGTTCATCCACACCAGATTCTGCCATCCATGTCTTGATGGACCTTGCTTTGGGCACTGGTGCACAGTCATGTTGGAGGAGGAAGGGGCGGCTCCAAACTGTTCCCACTAAGCTGGGAGCATGGAATTGTCCAAAATGTCTTGGTATGCTGAAGCATTCAGAGTTCCTTTCACTGGAACTAAGGGGCCAAGCCCAGCTCCTGAAAAACAACCCCACACCATAACCCCCCCCCCTCCACCAAACTTTACACTTGGCACAATACAGTCAGACATGTACCGTTCCCCTGGTAAAAGCCAGATGAAAAAGCGCGATTCGTCACTCCAGAGAACGAACGGTCAGAACTGGAAATGGAAATGAGGAACACCTGATCCAGATAACTTTATGGGTGAGCAAATTCTTTTGGCAATATGGTGTATTTCGGTGTAATCAAATCTATTTTTCAAAGCTCTCTCAGATGTGCAGAGACTTTTGTGTCTAAATGTGACACAGCAGCTAAACAGAGTCGTCTCTGAGCTGCTACGATATAGCAGAAATGATGAACGTTTGTACTGCGTTGCCTTTAATAAAGTCGTTTTAAATTGCTCAGAAAGACGTCCAATCTGTTCATCGGTACAATAGCTAGCGAGCAGTTAATCAGGCAGTCTGCCGTATCAGCACTTCCTTTTGTTCGTGACTAAGCGGATTGAGAAGGCCTACAGGCACTCACACGTGTTCGTTTTAAAACAGAATTACAGTACATTAGGTCTTGACTTAAATACTGAACGTAAAGTAATTCCTGTTTGACTTTTAAAGCTGAATTTTCCACTGAGCGCTAACATGTTATTTTCTCAATGTGTCCCGTTCTATTCTATAAGGAAAATTCCCAATTTACATTGCCCAGGGTTCGAACCCATGTCCAATATCAGGTGTGTGGATGCCCTGTTGTATTGTAGGTGTACATAGTTATTCCACTCACAACAATGCAAGATTGGAACTTTTCCCTCACGAAATAAAGGAAGCCAAGTCGGCATGTGCAACGGAGCATTGCTTCAAAGCCGCTTTGCAAGTTATCGTCTAATTTAAAAATCCCAAAACTGGGCAAGCCTAAGGCGACAGCGGAAAGGAAAAACTATGAGTATATTTTTATTGATCCTGATTTCCTATTGGTCAACATGAGCAGAAATGTATAAACTGATTTACCACGAGAGAAATGAGAGTTTTTCATTGAACAAAATGAATGGTTTACCTTAATGAATTTGGGTGGTTCTGCATAATGGTCTATAAAATCATCACTAAGAAGCTGAATATAGGGCTTTAAAAGTGACTAATTACTGACCCGACGTGAGATTTGCTTCTTAGAGGGTGGTACATGGGATAAAAACAGTATTCGGCACTTTATAGAGCTCTTGAGTGAAACTGCTTATTAGATAAGAGACTGATCTGTATTGTTGTACTTTTAGACATTTACAGTGTTGATTAAAGCTGTCAGGACTTGACTTACAGTATTTCAAACATTATTTATACATTGGATGGGATTAACTGTACAGTCGCGGCCGACTCTCAGTCACTTGATGGACCATCGATCTCCACACATTTCGGTCTTTCATCGATGTGATCCGGGCTTTTGGACCAGCTGCTTCCAGTTACATGGCTGGCGTGTTTGCATACACAAATCAATGGCAATTTAGAGACACCAATTAACCTAACTCGCATGTCTTTGGACTGTGGGAGGAAATCGGAGTACCCGGAGTAAACCCACACAGACACGGGGAGGACATGCAGACCCCACACAGAAAGGATCCAGGTCGCTCCACCCTTGGATTGAACCCAGGACCTTCTTGCTGTGAGGCAGCCGTGCCGCCCCACCGAGCCCCCGTGCCATTTATACATTAATCAGACTTAAATACAGCTACAAATACGGTGCAGTGTTTTTGACATTACAATGGTAAAAGTAAGGTTTTATTAAGTTTTGTGCCAGTGGCTCTGGTACTGATCGTTATGGTTCTTAACCGTTGTGTCTAGCGGTGTAACTGGGGCGTCTCTGGTCACTTTTCCATGCCCCCACCATGGAGCAAGATGGAACTAGGCAGATCACATAGACTTTTGGTCTTAGAGTTTTAGTAAAGCACAGGAAATGTTGAACTTAAACCTCGCCTCTCTGGTGGCAGGATACTAACGAGGCTCATCACCAACAAGACGAGCTGCTAAAGTACAAACCGAGCGTCTGAATGGGGAAGAAAAAGGAATGAAGTGACTTTTCACCTACAGTCATATCCATGGTTTGCAGAGAACGATCCAAAAAAACAAACAAACCAGAAAACATCGAGTCACTGCAGTTCCGTGGGTGAAAATGCAAAGGTTTGAGGAAGAGCATCTCTGATTGCACGACACGTCAAACCTTGAAGCAGATGGGCCACAAGAGCAGAAGCCCAAAATGACACCTGAAGCTACGATTGGCATGGGCTCACCAAAATTAGACGACACAAGATTGGTAAAAAAATGGTCTGCTTTCTCGTAGAACTGATTTCTGCTGCCACATTTGGAAGGTAAGGTCAGAATAAGACGTTAAAGAGCTTGTATCATCGGGTCAGGCTGCTGGTGGTGTAAAGTGTGGATGGTATTTCATTTCATTTCTTTGTCCCACTAAGTACCACTGAGCTCACAGCTGTTTAAACCCCTCAGCCCATAGTATTGTTGCTGACCACGTGCATCCCTTTACGAGCCCAGTTTTTGAGATTTTGAGCTCAGCACTGGACCTCAAACAGCCTCCACAGCCACCAGATCTCAATCCAACTGAGCAGTTTAGGAATTCGGTGGACCAGGAGACCCACGGCATGAACGTGCAGACGACTAATGCGATGACTGCGTGATGCTTCCATGTCGACGTGGACCAAAATCTCTGAGGAATGTTTCCTGCACCTTGCCGAACCCATGCCATGAATAATAAAGGCAGTTCTGAAGACAGAAAGTGTGACCCAATATTGAAAGTGGAAAATGAGTGTTCAGGCCCAAAGAAGTGCAGCAAAGAAAGGGGCAAAGAAGGCAAAACTCCCTGAGCAAGCCTTAGGAGGAGTATTCGAATGTGGAGAAACTGTATGATTGACTCTGCTGGGCGGATTCGAATTAGGACCTACGTACATCCGCGTGTTCGTGTTTAACCTATAAAAAGAGGACTTTTAGATGGATTTCACTCATGCGCTCATAATTACAGCTTGGCCCAGCCATAGTTCGGCAACCATGTGTTAGCAGCGGACAGTAATTTAACATTTCAATTTCAGGTCATTATTCGCTAAACGGCGGCGAATCCACTCGGAGAAACGCAGTGGACTCACGTGGAGCTGGTTCTCGCCGTTCGTATTTTTAGCCGCCCCGAGTTGACATTCAGGCTCGGGAGGTTAATTCATTTCCGATTTGTTCACACCAGGAGGAATAATGACTAAACCTCAGCCATTACTGCTTCAGGCTGGAGATGGAGCTCATGGTGTAATGATAACACTTGTGAGTAGATGATGGCGCTGGGAGCACAGAGGCTGTTAATGGGAAATAAATGAGTGCTGCTCCTCCGAGGGAAGGTTAAAGCGCAAATTGTGAGTTCAACCGCTGCTCGGCAGAAAATAACGCTCACCCTATGCAAAGACATACAGTCTGAGATTAAGTTTGTGCACCCCTGACACGATTTCTGCTCAAACGAGCGCTTGAAATTACAAATAAAAGGCATTAAAAAACTCGTCTTTTGCAAGAGTTTAAAATACATGGCCAAATCAGAAGAAGAAAAAAAATCACAGTATGGGAAACGCAAACAAAACCATAAAGGCAATGTTTGTAACTTCGATTAGCTTCGGTTTACATTTCAGCGCAGAAGAAATAAACCCAAGGTATCGCATGGTTTTTTTTTCCCCTGTCAACCTCATTTCATTTGTTACCATTCCGGCATTTCGGAAAACGCATTCCGAAAACGTTGGGACGGCAACCCATTTGTTTGTGTTTTCCACATTCCGTGTTTTTTTTTGGAAAAAATGATTTCCGAAAAGACCACGTTCCCATTCCTTTGACAACATTTAAAAGATGTTTCGGCACTGAGGATACCAAGTGATGAAGTGTGTCGGGTGCTATTTGGTCCCTTTCTTTCTGCGAACACGTCTTAAGATGTGTAACTGTACGACTTTGCGTTGGAAAAGATGTCGTCTTGAAGGCAGCTTATGTTGTACTTTTCTTTCTTTTGGACTTGTTGCTGATAATCTCGTTGGTCTGTTTCTTTGTGGTCCAGAGCACACGGCCTACGTTTCTTCCAAGAAGGTTCCGGAATACCAATTTATCTGATCACAATACGTTTCCATTGCGTGATGGTTCGTCCCTCATAGTGCACTGAAGTTTTAAGTGGTATTTGTGAATGTAACTCTGTATTGTGGAACTTGAAAAAAAGATTTCCAAAGTATCAGATATTGACAAATGATGGTTCTTAATTATCTGAGTTACGTTTAGGTTTCAGTTTAGGCTTGTGCCCTTGCCCTTTGTGCTCTGATATTCCTAACTACTGCAGCACTGCTAAACCCCGATATCTACGTATGTATTTCTCTTATAGTGTTAAAGGAAAGTAATGGATTTGGAATGCACGTGCTTTATTATTTATTTTGAATCGTATTACTAATTTAAATGTTATTACTGATTTACATTGTATCATTTACTCAATTTTACTGTTACCACAACTTCTAACATCTAGACCACCCAAGCAGGTCGGGTCCCTTTTTAGTCCTCCAAGGAGTTTTTCCTTGCCACTGCTGGCCTAGGCATGCTCAGTTTGGGATTGGCCTTTAAAGATTATTTTATATTTCAAGGCTACTTTGAGACCATTGTAAAAACGAGGGGTGTAACGGATCACAAATCTCAAGTGTCGGCTCGTTTCACGTTTTTTTTGCGTCACGGATCGGATCAGTATTAAAAAAAAAGAAAGACACGACTTTGTTTTTAAGAGTAAAGATCTGGCACAGTCTTCATACTGAAGTGTAAACGCGATGGTACTTCGTAGCGTGGCTCGAGCACTTTCACCATATATTTAAACCCAATTCAATTTATGGCCTCATGTCTACAGCTACAAAACATGCCGATAACCTTTAATATAGCTAATAGCCCGCTCCGATTCGGTAGCAAAGGGCTGCTTAAATACCGTCGTAAGAAGTTGTTGTTGTGTCTTGGCTACTCGTTTCGTTGCTGAACATACCTGGGTGATGGCGCTTTGAACGTGTGGCCGTGTAGCGGCTTTGTGTACCACCCGTTCTCCGCTATCAGAACACAGCATGTTACAGGGAACCCGAAATGATTTAAACACCTCTAATGCAGGAGGCTTTTCCAGTTCTTCCTCTCTAGCAGCCATGATGACTTTAGCATAACTGCTTAGAACGCGCTGCAGTCACGTGACACGGCGGCTCGGAGTATATCTTTACATCTTTACATATCTTTATATCCGTATAGGTTTGGAAAATTATCACTTCAACTATATAATAATTGCTAAAACCGCATTCCATACTGTCATAGTCATACTTTGGGCAACTGATCCGCCGTTTCACTCCGTGTTCACTCGAGGCCCGTTACACCGCTAGTAAAAACACTCTATGTATAAACATGACTTTGTCATTAAACAACAAACTGTTGGATGGATTCAAGATGACCAAATTCAATAAATTCTTTTCCCAAATGTTAAAAGTTATAAGCGCTACTGGGTATAGACAGGAACAGAATACTGTGTTTACACTGTAAGCATTTACATTAACAGCTTTTACAAAAGTGCTATGTATTTTTTTTCCCCAAACCTCAAAATAAGTAAGAACTTGAGAGCATCATTTATTTAAAAAAAACAAACAAAAAACAAACACAGCCATAACAGTTTCTTAAGTGTATTCTTGTTTAGCGTCGCGATTCGAAGGAATGGATTAGGTTTATGATGTCTAAAAGCACGTTTGTAAAGCGATGAGCCTTTAGTCACCGCTTGAAGAAAAGGATGCCTGCATTTCAGAAGAGGATGTAAAGTAATTTATCAGAGGTGAGTCTTTTCATTTTGTATCTTCGCGCATTCTAAGCGCTCTGTAAATCTCTGTAAAGCTGTTTAGCACAACGCCTGCATGAAATATGACAGACCCTGTCGTATTAGAAATCAGGAGTAATATCATCATCTCTTATAATCGACCGAGGAGCAGCACTCTGATTGGTTTAGTCTCTGCAGCCCGTTTCCTCAGGAAAAGCTTATGCACAGATGATTCCTAATCGGCTCGTTAATCGGAACCTCGCTAATTGCAAGGTAGTAATGAATGTCAGCAGCCAGCTGCAGCCTCTGCACCGATACACAACGCCATTACCGTCACAAGATGAGATTAAACCTTTGGAAATGGAAGAAAGATTAAAAGTGTGTGGACGCCCTCCCAATTTTAGCCCAGGAGCATACGTTCGTGCGGCTATGGGTGTCATGAGAGGTTTCTAAAAAGACTGTAGCAGCTGTAAGTGCTGCTATTGCTAAAAAATTGCCTCGACTAGC
This sequence comes from Parotocinclus haroldoi, assembly GCA_034779995.1. NCBI lineage: Eukaryota > Metazoa > Chordata > Actinopteri > Siluriformes > Loricariidae > Parotocinclus > Parotocinclus haroldoi. The sequence continues at coordinate 12,154 of JAUZST010002989.1, forward strand.
ACAAATCAGGAAAAAGTTGGGGCAGTACTGAATATGCATAGAAAAAATACACAGTGTTTCTTACATTCACTTTGACTTTTATTTAGTCGCAGGATCATCCAGTTCTCCAGTTTAGGCCTGCAACATATCCCAAAAAGTGTTGGGACAATAAAGCATTTGCCACTTTTCAATGTCGCCGTTCCGTTTCACAAGACTTTAAAGATGTTATGGCACAGAGGACACCAAGCGATTTAGTGTTTCAGGTGTTATTTTGTTTCATTCTTCCTGCATACACGCCTTAAGATACGGTCATGGCCAAAATTGTTGGCTCCTCTGAACTGTTTCCAGAAAATGAAGTTATGCGTCTTCTAGCGCCACAGTGACCTCAAGCAAACTTCAAAAAGCACCAAGAAATGGATGGAAACAAAGCAGTGGAAAGTTCTGAAGTGGCCAGCAATGAGTCCGGATCTAAATCCCATTGAATGCATGTGAGGAGATCTTAAAATTGCTGCCGTGAGAAGGAACCCCTCAAAGATGGGAGAGCCGGAGCAGTTTACAAAAGAAGAGTGGTCCGAAATTCCAGTTGAGAGGAACAAGAAGCTTGTTGATGGTTATAGGAAGCGATTGATTTCAGTTATTGTTTCCAAAGGTTGTGCAACCAAGTCTTAATTAATATATCATTTTATTTGTTGCTCCAGTACACACCTAGGGAATAAACACGTGTATAAAAAAAATGACACTTAATACTAATCATTTCCTGGAAAAAAAAATGTCAGGGGCGCCAACAATTTTGTCCATGACTGTGTGTTACAGTACGGGGTTGTCGTGGTCACATTCTCTGTTTGGCACAGGTCAGGACTTAATGCGGGCCAGTCCAGTACCCGTACTCTGTAATGCAATGCACCTGTGCCTTTGTAATGTGTGCAGCATGTGGTTTTTCATTGCCATTTTGAAACTGCATGGACGTCCTTTGAAATGAAGGCGGCTCTAAGATCCCAATGTAGTGTTCTGCATTAATGCTGCCATTTACATTTACAACAGAACTCTTACAGTCCTACAATTCAAGCAATGGTAAGACTTCGTTAAGGACCCGAGTGTGGCAGCTTGGCAGAGGTGGAATTTGAACCCTGGACCATCAGGTTCAGAGTCCAGTACCTTAATCACTAGGCTACTGCGGTCCTGTCATCACAGAAGAAATGTCCTTTACCGCACATCCCTTGGGCTGGGGGGCTGGAGTGGGGAGCTGGGTCGTTTCGCATTGGAATTACTGTGGTTGTCGTGGACTGGTCTAGAAGAAAAGGTTGATGGTTGAATTTAGTTCCCGGTCCAGCTCTGATGAGATGCCAATGCCAACTACTCAGTAGTGGTGTATAGAAACGCTATTAGACTCTGAAGCAGTGGAGATATACTTTGGGGCAATGGATCACACTCCAGCATCAGTGAGTCTGGGATTGGTAGAATCACATGAACGCTCCCTATGCCTATGATCTGCAATGATGCTTTTTGTGAAAGAATCCTGACCTTGACCCCATCCAACACATCTGGGACGAACTGGTCAGATCTCATCAACCAATGCTTTTGTGGCTGAATGGAGACACACTGTGGTGGCTCCACATCAACACCGTTTGAGGAGATGTTCAGATGTCGAAAAATGTGGGGCTTATTTTGTACCATATTGGCTCTGTTGACTGCAAAAGCACTGACATGTTTATAATCATGCTTGTGTGGGAGTGGTATTCGTCAGATATCACTCAGCATCCCATGAGTCATTGCTAAGATAAATAAAAAAAAAACAGCCTTTTTATCACTTTTCAATTTGGATGTTTTCTTCTATCAAATATTTTGAGTTTGAGTTATTCAGTAATATTGCCATGATTATTGTGTTTATTGTATTGAAGTGTGTTATCTGCACTAAATGTAGCAGATGCTGTGAATTACAGGTGAGAGCTGGCTGCTCGAAACAATATTTATGCAGTTTGGATTTTCAAAAGATTGTTTTCAGTAGTTTACCACATGCAAATCCTAATCCAAACCCCAATTTCTCATTCTAATGCCAACTTCATCTCCAACCCCTAACCCCAATCCAAACCCAAATATTTAATCCTAATGCCAACCCCAATTCCAACCCCTAACCCCAATCCAATCCCAGATCTCTCATTCTAACGCTAACTTCATCTCCAACCCCTAACCCCAATCCAAACCCAAATATTTAATCCTAATGCCAACCCCACTGTAATTCACAACTGTTATTCAAACCCCAGTTTTCCATCCTAATGCCAACCCCAGCTCCAACCCCTAACCCAAATCTAAACACCAATCTCTCACCCTAACTGTGTGTGTACCCCTAGCTCATAAAACAAACATCAACATCAACCGAAAACCTTATTTAAAGCACTGTGGACATAATCAGTTTCCTGAAATTGATCTTATTAAGAAATTCGATTAAACTTTAGATTTGCATTTATAGCATTTAGCTGATGCTCTTCTCTCGAGTGATTTACAACCGATGTCGTCTTGCGCTTCATAGACCAGAATCTTCATCTTAATGGCTGCACCACCACAGTCTACAGAACCATGATAATAATAATAACATCCACACTGATGAGACTCCCCCCATTAGTTTGTTAATATGGATGTATTATTTCATGACTTTCACACTGAAGTGGACTGTTTTGCATCATTAAAAAGTTGAGGCTCTTAGGAAAGCGAGCAGATTTTAATAAAACATTGATTTGAACTGGAACTTGTTCCTAATAGACATAAGCTGACGGCCTAAATGATGTCCTCTGGGTCCAGCACAAATGCAGCACATAATTTCTTCATTCTGAACTCGACTCGTTTCTTTCTGCCAGACTGTGTGCAGTAATGTGATTAGATTTCATTCGATTTAATATTTTAATGACTAATTGTGTGTTAAAAACCAATCTGTTCTAATCCCTTTACAACAGAGATGTGTTTACCTAACCTCGGGTTAGAAAAATACTTTGTTTGCATGGTAAATTGACACTTAAAACAATTGCTGCAATTATAATTAGTTTTTACTAAATGAAAATAAAAAAAAAAGCCCAGAGGGAAGAGCTAGCTGCTGGAAACAGTACATTCTTAAGACCTGGGTTTAAACCCCAGGCTGGGTTTGCGGTGTGATTTCAGGTGGTGATGGCGCAGTTACAGAGTTCTGCGATGGGATGGTTTCCAATCCTGGAAGCACTTTGTGAATTCTTCCCGTTACTCTGACAAAACGAACACTTTGAGCTCAGCCATCTCCGTGTTTATAGGATTATGAGCTGTGAATGGTCACAGTAAAGGCTCAGAACCTGTATGAGAACACAAAACACTCCCACAACTATTCGTAGCTTCTGAAATATATAAGAAAACACAGATCGCAATGTTGGGGCCTTTGAATGTGCACTTACAATTTTTCACAGATTTAATGATGCCGATTTTCTCGAAATGTGGAGCAATTATGAAAAATGCAACAGCCAGATGTTCCACAAACAGAACAGCAATTTGTACAGTCTTGTGCAAAAGACTCAACAGTTACACGATCTCTGCAGAACACATTTGCATATTTCTCTAAAATCTTTCTCTAATTTTTTTCCTGCATTAATGCTGCATCACATAAGTGTAAATGATCTACTGATTCATCTGGGCATAATCCTTATTTCCACTGGGTGACGGTCCATCCTAGATGCCTCCAGGCCCAGAGAAGTCGGTGTTGCTTCTGGACGTGGTTAACGTGAGGTTTCTTTTTTGAACAGTAAGGTTTTAAGTGGTATTTATGAATGTAAGTCTGTATTATAGAGCTTGATAAAGCTTTGATAAAGTAATCCCTTACCCATGTGCTTCTATCAGCTATAAATGAATGACGGCTCTTGACGCAGGGCCGTCTGAGGGATCAGAGACTACATGTGATCAGTTTTGACTTGTGCCTTTGCCCTTAATGCATTAAAATTTCCTGAGATTATTGAAAAGAACAGCATACAGCAAGTCAATTAGCCTCTTGTAACCATTTGTAAACGTATGCCCCCCAAAAAACCTACAAAAAAATAAGCATAGAGCTGGATACCAAATCTAAACTGAAAGCCGGTTACGCGAAGCTCCAGAACTGGATCTGCGAGTACACGATGGCGCCCCACATTATCAGCGTTAATCACTGAAACTCCTCAAAAGCTCAGGAAAAGCCCTAAGAGCAGCAGGGAATGTTAAATACACAATGATCCCAGATGGGAGGAAAAGTGTGTGCAATTGCATTTGCTTCATCTCTGCAGGCTAAGCCACATTAGCATCGATTGTCCCCCCGAGTGCCGTGATTATAATCCTTTAATGACAAACTCAATCAACTTGACGAGCAAACACCCCCGTGTTCTGCTTCTCCATATGCCTGCTGCTCGCAGTTTCGGCTTTTCCTCGACACATCACACCCTTCATTATTCCCTGCATCCAGAGCTCTTGAGGCGAGTCCTCCTCCTCCTCAACTCACTGCTCCCTTCACATTTGGACCAGGGCAGAAAGACATCGTAATTCAGCAGCTGGTCAGGGAAGAGGCCAGGGAAAAGTCCCCGCTGGCAGACCTCTGTTTGTGTATATGGCACAGAAGCAGAGCGTGTACACAGTGCAGCAGTGCAGGAAATAATATTTTCCAAAGGAGATGATTGTTTTTCTTCTGGTGATCCCTCTTTCATTTTGCTGAGCTAGCTGAATCCGAGGGTCTGCATTGTTACTGCATGCCTTGAAGGTCGACCTGGACTGGAGGAAGCCAACAGAGAAGTAGACCCTGGGAAAGATGAGTCAGGACGAACAGGATAGATAAAAGAGTCTTACTTAGAAAATGCTACTATGGTCAAGTGACTATAGACAGTCTATAACTATAAGCAGCTTTGTATTGTTATGTATTTAATATAATTGATCAGTAGTGTTTTAGTTACTCGAAAGCTGCTGCAGTTGTGAGTTGAACGTAAGCTTTTCATTTGCTTTCCATAATGTTTCGTTTTAAGTGAATGTCGGACTCAACAGTGTCGGACTGGCAGAGATGGGATCTGATCCCTCGACCTTCTGGTCCATAGTTCAGTCCCTAAATCGCTCGACCACCACAGTGCCAAAAATGACACTTAACAAATGATTGCCCAGTCATAAGCAAAATGATGGAGCTTTTTGGAAAGCAATAAATAAAAATAGTATGACTTTAAGACTTTGTTTGCATATTGGCCTGCTCACTTTACCACAAAATTTTGTTTATATTCAGGTGACTTTATTTGGTGTTATTTGATTACATATCAGAGACTCAGACTAAAATCTTATAATAATTAATAACATGTTTAGGCTCGATATAATTTAATGCTACATAATATTATTACATTACACATTATATTATTACATTATATGGATTATATATATATATATATATATAT
>JAUZST010002990.1:0-17540 GCA_034779995.1 Parotocinclus haroldoi
GAAAATAAGTTTAAAATAAATAACAAATTACAATTTAAATTAGTAGTAGAAAAAAATAATAATTCAAATTATAAAACTGTCCACAGTCACAGTCCAACTGCGACACAAAACATCCCATCCATAGTTTACTGAAATGGAGTCGATTTAAGTATAACCTTTTTTCCCTTAGGTCCTTGTATTCCAAATCCATCTGGACCGTCATTTCCCTGAGATCAAGCAGAATTGACAGTATTAAGAAATGAAAGCAGATTAAGGTGCATAATGAATCTGAGATATGCAAAAACAACCCACACAATGGGCTACAGTTGTACTAATGTACTCTGATGTGCTGTATTCTACAACAAATATAGATCTGTGAACTAAAACAAATACAATGTGACTATGTACCTTCTCAATTTACTTAAATGAATAAAACCAACCATTGCTATAATAATTAATTGCTCAAGTAGTATCAAGTCTTGTATTGTTAATCTCCCACTACCTCAACTCATGAAATTGCTGTTCTAATGTAATATTTACTTTCCTGACATACTACCTGAACCATTGTTATTGGATTAACCATACAGTCGCAGCCGACTCTCGGTCACTTGATGGATCAATCAAATGGTGAAGTTAGTGAAAGAATTATTGCATAAACTAAGTATATGATAACCTCCCAACCTTAAAAACTTGTCTCTCAAAGACCTGTTAATTTTTCTTTAAGAATCCCTCATATTCTGCACTTAATACCTGCATTAATTGCCCTTGTTTCTACTTGTCACTTGTATAAAAGACACCTTTCCAGACACTCCATCAGACAAACTCCAACATCTCCATCATGCCCAAGACCAAATAGCTGTTTAATGACACCAGGATGCCTAGTGGTTAAGCTACTGGACTCTGGACCTGATGGTCCTGGGTTCAAATTCCACATCTGCCAAGCTGCCACAGTTAAGCAAGACCCTTAACCCACCATTGCTTGAATTGTAAGACTGTATGAGTTGTAAGTTGCTCTGGATAAGGGTGTCTGCTAAATGCTGCAAATGTAAAATGTAAATGTAAAATGGTAGACCTGTAAAAGGCTGGGATGGGTTATAAGACAATAGGCACGCATCTTGGTGCGAAGGCAACGACTTTTGGCGCAGATCATGGAGCAAACATGATCCTCGGTCTGCAGCTCCATGCAAGAACTCATTTATTTGTAATTTACGTGCACTGAGTGTTTGTACAACCACAATTCCTTGCATGTGTGAGTGTACCTGGCCAGTAAAGTCTAATCCTTATTCTGATTCTGCTTATAATTGGCCAGATCATCAGTTTTATTACGTACTCACCGGAACGCCTCTGGAGCCTGGTGGCCCAGTTGCTCCTTTATCTCCAGAGTCCCCTGGCTGGCCCTATACAAAATATGGAAATACACAAGACATTGATTAAAACAGCAATTTAATAGCCAAGTATCTGCTCTGTGTGTGATAAATTGAAATCACCTTTTGTCCCCTAGGTCCTATACTTCCTTTTATTCCAGGGTTTCCTTGTGTGCCAGGGGCTCCCTATTAGAAAATTACACTGCTATTTGAAAAAAAATATCCCTCACAAAAACTCTATTTGGAGAGGAACGTATTTTAGATATGGCAGCCCACCTGAGGTCCAGGTAAACCAGGAATTCCTATCTGTCCCGGGCCACCATTAGGTCCAATTGTGCCCTTGGAAAACACAAGATACAATCCTTCAATTAGTCATAGCTCCAATCCAAACACACATATACACATGTATAGGCTGGTCAAGCTGAGTAAATCCACATATTAAATCTTAATTAAGTTTAATCACTAGAAGTGATAATCCTGTAGATGTTCTATTTCCATTTAGGATGTTATGGTTTTCTGATTAAATTAAGGCAGGGAAGTCTCTTATCTTTGGCAGTATTAACTCACATCCTACCCACCCAGTACAGTCATATAATTTAGTTGTGCAAAAATAACTGTGTTGACAGATGCCTAAGAGTAAATTGTGACTAATTGAATACACATCGATACACACTGCTTGGCAGATTAATGTGTGAAATTTACTGAGCTTAGATATGAGCATTTTTTTTTCCTGGGAGTCACTTGTACTTGAACAATAATTAAGCAAACCAGTAGTTAAGCATAATCAAAGTCTATATTTTTCTTTTTTCAATCCTAAAGTGTCCTCTAATAAAACACCTTTGTTAAAATTACTAAATACTTAATGTTAAAGTTTCATAATTCATTCTGAAAACTACATTAATTGTAAAACATAGTAAAAAGACACCATTGGTCCCGGAACTCCTGGCATTCCCCGTAGTCCTCGTTCTCCTGGGGGTCCTATAACACCCTGGAATTAAGACAGAGTAATTTCATGATAAATCCTGTTACTCCTATATCACACTACATTTAATTTGTTTCATATATATTTTAAAACGTGATAATGTACTAACAATGGCACAAAATCCGAAATCAACAGTATTTATGGATGATCACAGCCATTTATTTTGTAGTATATAAACGAATCTTAGATGCGAAATCAAACAATTCTAAATATTTCATATAACATTTTTGCTTTGTTACTTCAAACAAATTAAATTATATTTTTATAATTATTGACAGATTAAATAGAGCAAAATAAATATAATGGTATTGATGAAACAAATAATAATAATTAATTAATAATTTACTTTGCATTCCTTCAGCAAAGTAGTGTCAACATGTATACATAAATTAAACAAAATGCCTATTCAATCAATTATAATAATAATAATAATAATAATAATAATAATAATAATAATAATTATTATTATTATTATTATTATTATTATTATTATTATTATTATTATTGTTGTTTCTGGTGTTGTCATTTATTATTAAATCTATTATTATATCTACTGCTGTGTACTTACATATTTTATTTCCCTTCCTATTTATCTGCATTTATTGTATTATTTGATTTGACTTGATAACATGCAAATACAAAATTATTAGTAACATGTATAACTTATGCTTTCTTTAAATAAACAGTTTAATAATAAAATAATCTGTGTCTTAATGACATGAGCAAAAAACAGTCCAGATCTAAACCATATTGAAATGAATAGCTGAAATCATTATTATTATTTGAGAAAGTTCAACCCAGCTTTATATAGAAATATTTTATTTTTAATAGTGAATTACGTGCCCTCAAATAAATCAGTACACCATAAAGCCTGAGGAGCAACAAACTACAAATTAAATTTTGTTATTTATTTATTTTTTGCTGATTCTATATTTTTTCATTGAGTGAAACATTTGAGTGTTACCATACTTTTTTTTATAATTAAATAAATAAATAAATAAACGTCATCTGGAAAATAAATAATTATTGTTTATTATGATTATATTAATTAGAATATTCATACAAATGATAAAATAAATCATTATTTATAATTGTCCTTCATTTTAATGATTTCATTTAATGTATTTGATGCATTTTTAATGAAGGTTGAATGATCTGTGATTGGTTTATTTTCTACAAAAAAGCTGGGTGAACATGCTTAAAGTGTGATTCCATAAATTTTGTAGCAGTATTGCTTCTTTTTTGTTTTTTTATTCTGGAGTTTTTTATGTTTTGGCAGTCAAGACATATAAGTTAAATGGATTCTGATTCATGGAAGAAATATACTGAAAATATAACATTTGAAGCTGACAAGTGTGGATGTGTGTCATTTAGAAATCAAGTATTTATACCGGTGCGCCGATAGGACCTCGCCTTCCTTTCTGACCCTATGAAAGAAAAAGTGGACAGTTAACAGAAAACCTGTCAATTGGTAAAACAGTACTCAAAGCAAAAAATATATATATAGTAAAATATTTAAGAAAGCTTACAGGTAGGCCAACATCTCCTGGTCTGCCAGAACTACCATCTGGGCCTGCATCACCCTGCAAGTGAACTGTAATTTAACGAGAACCAAATTGCCTACTCTAATAGCCCATGGAACATATTATATACAAACATAATGTTGGTTTTCACTTCTGTGCTAATGATACAGTTACAACCCCAAATCAGAAAAAGTTGGGACAGTGTTTCTGACATTTAGTTAATAAACCTGAGATATTTATTTTTTGTCTGGTCAACGACATTTCATTTCTTAATAAACATTCATTCCTGAAATTCAGGCCTGCAACACATTCCAAAACAGATGGGACAGTAAACTATTTAGCGTAATGTTGCCTTTCATTTTCACCACACTTGGAGGACACTAAGTGATTAAGTGTTTTGGTATTTTGTCCAATTCTTCCTGCTAATACATTTTAATATGTGCAACAGTACATGGTCATGGATAGTTGCTAAGGTGAGTACAGGTAGCTAAGTTCAGTACCCATACCCACTTCTTCTGCTGTCGTGCCTTGATATGTGTAGCATGTTTAGCATGTGTAGTGTATGCCTGTAATGTGTGCAGCATGTGGTTTTGATTTGTCTTGTTGAAAAATACATGGATGACCCTAGAAAGATGACGTCTTAAAGGCAGTATATCTTATATCTAAGATCTATCTAAGTATATCTAAGTATATCTAAGATCTTGACTTGGACTTGTTGCTGATAACAGTCTGGTTGACCTTTTTGACCTAGCACACGGAGTCCATTTTGTTTCCAAAATAGATCTGGAATACTGAATCATCTAAATACAATACGCATTTCCATTAATGTTCTATCCTAGATCCCTCCGAGCCCAGAGAAGTCTACGCTGTCCAGACATGGTCAACATGAGGCTTCTTTTTTAACGGTAAATTTTTAAGTGGCATAAATGTAACCCAATATTGTAGTGTAGGGATCAAAGATCACACCAAATAAACTTAAATCTGCACCCTTGGACTTTATGCACTGAAATTCCTTCCGATTCCCTAAATTGTTTAATAATAAGATCTCAAGATCTTTGATCTGCTCTGCGTTTCTACTAAATCATGATTACATGATCACCTGTTGACATCCACTGTTTAAAATCACATAATTATTTAGATTTTTTGATGGAATGGAGGAATGGATGTGTATTAACAAATGAAACAAAAGTTGAATAGACAAAACATAAATCTCAGGTTAATAAAGTCTGCAAGAAAATAACAGTGAATGTAAGAAACACTGTTTTTATACACCTTTTTTCATAGTGTATATGGAATATACAGTATAATACAGTATAAAATACGTATATAGTGTGTGTGTGTGTGTGTATATATATATATATCATTTCAATGAAACAAAATAAACCTCTATGATCACCAGCAACTGTAACAGATCTGGCAGATGTTTTTTAGAATAACGTCTGACTAGATACAGTGAACACAAGCTTTAAATCATTTGAATACACCCAAAGGCTTTTTGATCAAACTGCCCTAACTTTCTAAGTCTCGTATTCAATGTGGTAATGTTATGTAGTAATGAGATTTATAGCCAGTACATTAAGAATGATTCATTATTGATGTGCAGGTTCTTTATAAACATTTAGTAAACCATTACTAAATTACTCGTGGCATATTATCAATGCCATCTCATGCATACATATCACCATAAATGTTCAATCATTTAGGTAATTTAGATCAAGACAATCTAAACTCTATTAACTGTAGAGATATAACACAGTCAGATTTTAAGGCCTTGCACAAATGGAATAAAAGTCTGCATTATACATTTCATAAAGGAATACATGCTCATACCTGAATGCCTGGGTATCCAGCTTCACCCTTAGGACCACGTATGTTGTTATCAGTGCCTGACTCACCCTTGATAAAAAAGCAGAAGATAACAGAAAATCCACAAGTGCCAGAATCTGTCTAAGCTACAGTGGGAAGTCTAAAACAACTAGTGGAAATTCTTATATGTTGGCATGGACTACACAAGTTTGTGCAAAAAATCTGATCGATGTTATCTAAACATTATTTTACAGTATTCCAAACAGCATCCTGTGATGTTACTGAATCCTTGGCTTTTGCACCCTTTTCAAATATCCGCAAACTTTGCAGTAGTCGTCTCAGATGTTCTGTTCTTTGTGAATAAAAGTATTATTTACCAAAAAATTAAAAAAAAAAAAATAGTTAACTCACCGGATCTCCCCTCATTCCTTTTTGTCCTGGATCACCTGGAATTCCTATAGTACCCTTCTTGCCCTTTAGCAGAATATTTCTATTTAGTATACATTTTCTGAGCAAGTTTTTGTACCTTATTGTTATTATTGTACCTTAAAATCTTACACATTACCAAGTGATTGATATCTACTGCAACAAATATTTATGTGTATATGTATATTTATTGTAAAGCAGAAAACATTCTTTACAAGTCTTTACCGAAGTGCCGGGATCTCCTCGCACTCCTGGAGATCCTCCTAATCCAGCCACACCCTAAACAATTGACAAATCGCAAAAAAACTCAAATATTTACACTATTAATGCCCAGCTTTATATGCTGAATAATGTTTTTTGATTATTAACGCTGTCTTTACTTGAAAGCAAAAGTAACATATTACCTGTTCACCATTTACTCCATCTAACCCAATTCCTCCATCTTCACCCTATAGACAACATTACAGATCTAATAACTGTGGTAATTCTTTAACAACTTATTACAATAGCAGTGATACATTATACATTAGTTATACATAGTTATACATTTTACATTGTATACATTAACCAAGAAATGTTAAAGCATAGTTTTAGGAGCCATATGTATGAAGGTTTATGTAGTAGTGATGCTTACACATGGATATCCTTATATCTCAACAGATGTTAAACAGATTTACAGAAACATCTGTTTTCCATTATTAATTAGAATGATGTAGTGGTGACCTCATTTTGTAATTGAGACACTCTTCTACAGTTAACCCTTACAGGGTCTGGAGCTATTTGAGTTATTCATTTTGGATGTTCACACATTCACTAACAAAAAATAACTCACTAGTAAGGAGCTGTTGGAATCAATTGAAACTTTATATACATGACTATAAAAGAATATGTTTACTGGGGCAACTGTCATCCCAGTTGGTCTCACAAATGCTTGATAAATCTGGTGACTTTGCAGTCCAATAAAGTGTAGCAATCTGGTGGCGACATCCCTGTGTAATGTGTGATCGAGCACTGTTCTGCTAAAAAATGTGAAGCCCTGCCATGAGGATGTCCTGCATGTATTGCTGAGTTGTTAGTGCTAATAGAGTGTATACTGTTGTATGTGATGAGTCTCCAAAACATTGAGACAGTGTGTTGCTCTTCAGTAAAGGCTTCATTGAAGCATTCAACATGAAGTCTCTATATATGAACTTTCATCAGGTCCCAAACAGAACCTGGATTAATCACTAAAGAAGATACAGCTCTAGTCTGTGTTATGATATGTCGTTAGGCCCCAAGGATGCAGGAATAAAGGAACCCCATGACGTATAATAAGAATGGGGAAATAACTAAAGAGGCAGAGCACAAGGCTCTTCAAATTACAAAAACAAAAAGGGGGAAATTCACGCGGCTGTGATGCATCCCGAGTGGAAATGGCACCCACAGCTGACACGAACGCGAATCGGCAGCAATGTGCGAAAGAGGGCAGACACGCAGTAGGCAGGAGAAGGCGCTGATTTGGGATGCTTTCCCAATCGAGTGGCGCGGAGGAGCTCCGGAACGCCAGAGAGCGAGCGTGAACTCGAGTGCGCGGTAGCGCACAAGGAAGTCGAGCCGAGGCGCGTCTCAATTGGAGCACGCAGCCTGCTGAAGTGAGGCTCGGTAGGAGTGTGAGGACGGAAAGGGAAACCCTGAATCCATCCCTAATGCGTTAGATACCTCAGGGGTTTACCCCGTACACATCCATTGGGTCTATATGCCCCGGGATGTCACCGTCTGTCACCGATATAATCCGCCAGGCAACGGATTACTGAACAAAGGCGATGTGCTATGGTTTAAGCACTTGCTATGGAGCATCAAGGGGCGCAAGGGATCATACATTCTGTGACGACGTGGCTTTGAACAACGCTGCATCTCGTACTATTACATTACAGACCCCAGGTGTTTGATATGACCTTGTCAGTTAAACACCAAATATAAACGGTGTCACCGGACACTCTCTAACAGCTACTGGGGTGAGCCACGAGCGCACCAGGAGCTTGAGGTAAGCCTCGTAACAGTCTGTAGTTCAGGATTCTTATTAATTATACTGCTGCAAATAAAGATAATGGTGACCGGCTGTCAATAGCAGGACTTGTAATGGTTATTTTTTTACTAATTGCTTGAGGAGTAGGAATTGATTGATTTCCTCCTACCAAGGCCCTGAAAATGGTCCAGGCAGAGAAAGATGTGTGAAGTTAACATTCCACCCGTGTCTGTGATGGTGTGCAAAAAACTGTGGGAGCTTTTCATGCTTGTCTGTCTGGGTCGTCCAGAGCCTGTTTGCCATGTGTGCATACCCTCAAGGATCCACTCTTCCCAATACCTTCTAACAGCTAATTCAGAATGACGTGGGAGCTGTTCAGACTCAACAAACTGATCCACAAGGCCTGTGATGTTGTCGACCGCAATGTATGACACTATGGCTTATATGTCCAATACTCAAATTATATTTAAGGGCTTGCACCGTGCCCGTTTCTGCTTCGCCGTGGTTTCTGCTTCGCCGTGTCAATTCTCTTTCTTTGGTTTTGTTTACATTTTCACCCGTACCGCATTATTTTGGTTTCCGTGGCAATATATTGGTTTGTTTCTTTCCCGTCACTGTCGTACCCCCTTATTTCGTGCACCTGTTTTCAGTTTCTTTGATTAGGCAATCCCCGAGGCCAGGTTGGATCTCCCCAACAGCCGCAAGGTCCTTGCTCTGAGTGTAGGACTCCATCGAACCACCCCTTCTGGGACAGCCATCGTCTGGTGCCTTGATGGTGGCCCAGCATTACCAGAGACCAGGTTGGATCTCAAACAGCCACCAGGCTACACCTCAATCGTCAGGTCCCAGATTCCAGGCAGGACCTGCTTCGACGTGTCGCCGGACTTGGGGGTCCTCCCCTTTTATGTTTTCATTTTTGCCTGACCAGCTTTTGAGTTTGTTTAATAAATTCCCTTATGTTTTTCTAAAATTGTAGTCTGTCTGTGGATCTTGCACTTTGGACTCTGACTAAAATCTCATGGGGATCCTGGAGATTTGGTGAGTCCGAGGATTCTCTCATCAGATTCCCATAATGCCCCCGTAACATTATATTGTTTATATGTGCACTAATAAAAGTAGTGTACTTCATTGTAGTTCATTATCACATGTACTGCCACTTTGCCACTATATTCACATAATTTAAATACATGTATATATTTCAATTATTATTTCTTTTTTTTTTTAGGTTTGATAAGTTAAGTTTTTCACAAACGAAACAATTGCAATTTCCCTCCTGCAATTTTCCCTCCATTGAGTCCAATGCTGCACTCCCTTTCAAAGTCTGTCAGCTGGGCTAAATGTTAGAATGCACTGAAGAGGTACGTCTAGCAGTCAACAATCTGTCACCAAGAGGTACACTTCCCAAAAAAAGTAGGCTATAAGATCCTTTTTACAGTGTAAGAAACTGAATCAGATCTATAAAGCAAACACATGCTTAATTTACTAAGTTAACTTTAGGTCATTTATGTAATTTATGTCATATATGTAAATTGAACAAATTCAATTTCTGTACTTGAGCTCTAAACACAGAACAGAATTATATGCATGCTAATAAAATAAATTGATTTAGTGTATAAATATATTCAGCAGTTTTACTATTTTAAAATTAAGCTCATATTTAAATTCAGTTGAACAGAACTCTTTTCAAATGCTACCCTAGGACACTGCCTATAGACCATAGACTTAATTGTGACTATATTAACTATGTATTTACTATAGGTTTGGCTGCAGAGACCTGTTGCTATTTATAAAGTAGGTTATGTCATTAAAGTGCCATAATCTGGATAAGGGTGTCTGCTAAATACTGTAAATGATAAATACTGTAAATGTAAAGTGTTTTCATAAAGATCTTGGTACTCACAATATCACCTGTGTAGCCTCTGACACCCTGGGGAGAAATTTAAGAGAAAATCTCTTAGACACAAATTAAATACGAACATGTTTACAGTTGTGATGATTAACCCTATTCTTATTTGCAGTTGCTATGAACCTTTGGAAACTTATGAAACTCAAGCTAAAAAAAAGCATTTAGCACAACCATAGCAATAAGACACCTGCAGTTTGACTGTTTCGGAAAAAATGTAATAATACACACTTATCCTTAAAAGAGTAGAATCTCATCAAACACAACTTGATACACTTACTTGTGGATAAAAAAACGATTTTGCAGTTTGCAAACTATTTATATAAACTGATATTAATGCTATCACTGGACTTCTATGCAATCTCTGGCATAAAGTGCTTTATACAGAATGAAAGCTATAATGCAAAATACAGTTTTAGTTACAATATAAACAAAAAGGGATGCCAAGAAACCCGTGAGCTTCATTGACTTAATAGCTACAGAAGTAAACAACTAGTACCTTTTGACCTCTTTTCCCAACACAGCCTCTATGTCCCTGAGTTCCATTCAGACCTGGTGGTCCTCTATTTCCCTGAAATGTCACAGTATATTCCGTGATTAAAAGTCTCTTGTAAGATAGTTTTAACTGATACATTGTACACAGTTAAGACCCCTGAGAGGGTTTTTTTTATTTTGAGATAGTCATGAAATGACTTTAGGATCTTACAATTTCTCCTTCTTCGCCAGGAAAGCCAACATATCCTTTTTGTCCAGGAAGACCCTGTTAAAAAGTAAAGAGAGATGCAATTTACTGACATACACAACTGATTTTACAGTGTTCATTCTAAATTATTTCAAGCAGATATATTACCTTTGAGCCTGGAACTCCTCGAACTCCTCGTAGTCCGTCTTGACCAGTGCACTGACACATCACGCCACAGCACTCGCGTGATGCCACATTATACTACAGTCAAGGCAGATTGGGAAAGTCAAGAAATGATAAAGACTTTATTAGGTTTATCCTTACAGGAATTATTAAATTCATTGCTCACAAAAATTAGGGGATACTGTAAAATAAAATATCCCATAATGTAGTATAATAATAATAATAATAATAATAATAATAGTTGTTGCTTCAATTTTGTGACATTGCTCTTCTGACATATTGTTGACTAACATTTTAGTTTGTATTAACACAAGAATTATCATAATATAAATGAATTAATTCATCAACATTTATCATATGATAGTATAATGACTTACAATCTGCTTCTGAATAGCAGTGCCCACATTTTGCATGCCAATCATGAGTGGTTTCTTATACTCAAATCCTCTCCCAAACTCCAGCTTTTCTAGCTCTGTGGTGCTCTGGACCCCTTCCAGAGCCACAATCAGCAGTGCATGTATTCCTGTCACAAAGTTACAATATAGTTACAATTGACTCTGATGTACCATTAGAAACACAAATACAAAGTCAATTGTAACAGTAATTGCGCTGAATATTACTGACACAAATAATTATAATACACACTCTTAAATATTTTAGCACTTTCGACGTATGTCAAATTTTGTGCCCTACCGCTTTTTCTTAATTTCTCAGAGGCAAGCTTGAGTCCTTTAGTAGATGCATCCAGGCCATCCGTGAAAATGATCACCACCTGAGTATGTCATTCAGCCTAGTTTATACACTTGATTATAAAGATTTAGGAAGCAGCTCATAAACAAAACAATTTCACAATTTTCAAGGCAAAAACTAAATAAAGTTTCTCCACAAGTCACCTATACATTATATATACAGTATACATACATGATGGAAAAACATTCTTCCAGCATATACTCTGTGTGTAAGTGTATGTTCCCTTCCATGGCCTTCTACCCTTTTCAAGGAATGGTTCCTGTTTTGCCCCATGTGCTGCGAGTTAGGCCCTGGCTCCCCACAACCCTGAACTGTAATACATTGGTATGGTATGTGAGTGTGTGAATGAGTGAGAGATTTGTAAATCAAATTTCCAATATTAACCCCCCATATCCTGTGGATTAGGGCATGGTCATCATGGAAAGGGATCCCCACCATGCAGATAAAAATGTACTTGTATAGCAATTAGTCAGAATACTGGGACAATGCTTATAATAGTAATTTCATCACGTTTTATAATTAACTAATCACCAACATCAATTATGTTACTTACCTTCACTCCTGCACTGGAAGCATTCAACTTCTTCTCAAAAGACTCCAGTAATTGACCATTGAAGGTCAGATCTTCAGTTCTCAGCTTTGTCATCACTTTCTCCAATATATTGTTATCGTATTTTCCAAAGCGAGTGTCATATAGGAGCTTCCCATCCCTAGCAACCAAACGATAGCCAACGTTGACTTCCATAGTGCGATTTAAAAGACAACACAGCTTGGTCATGTTGGAGACATATCTAATTATTTCAGGCAGATAGGCCTGTAACTTATATTGGCTACTCAATAACTGCTGTGAGCTGGCACGGGAGATATCAAATCCAACACCAATATCCACGGTGCTGCAAGCTGTGAGAAGAATCAAATGTTAAATTAACTAGTGGATCTGAATATTTAAAAATGCTAATTAGCAAAACTTCATATTTAATGACGTGTAAAAGTCATGTACAAAAATGCTTTGTACTCTACACTCACTTGGTTCCTCCCCTGGTATGTTGGAGCAAATGCTATTTACGACCCGCTGAATTGTTTCAGCCAGTGTAAGGTGGGCAAAATTTTTAACCGAAACAATCCTTTCATCACGCCTGGCAATTTGCTTAAGCAGAGGAACTGAAACGTTCCCTATAGCAACTGCAAATAATTCAATGCCTTTGGCCCTCAAACGGTTAGCAGCAATAACAACACTGTCGTCCGAGTTTGCAGCAGTGATCAGCAGCACTCTATGTGGTACTCCAATGCGGCTTACATTGATTTGGAAGAAACTTTGCACTTGATTAAGAGCATTTCCAATGTGAACTTTTTTGCTGGTTTCCCCTTTCCCCCCAGTGATGGCTTTAATGGCACTTTTCACATCTGGTGCATTGTATGACAACTGTATCTCTTCATTGTATGTAGAGCTGAAATGAGCAACACCAACATGATGGAGGCCCTGCTGGATGGGAAGACTGTTTACAAAATTCAGCAAAAAATGTTGCATGGCCTTCCATGAGACATCATTGTTTATAGTACTGTAAGAACTGTCAATCAAAATGACCAAATCAGCTTCCTTGGTCTGACATTCTGAAAAACAGTGAAGTCAAGGGTTATACAATGGCACAAGGCATTTAGCTTGGAGGTATGCAAGAAATGTTCTTAATTTCTAACTACAAAAATCTTTACATGTGTAATCTGTATGTCACTATGGCTAGTTTAGACAATATACTTGTTTTATTATATGGAAAGATACAAATTTTAAACTAAATGCAAGTCCTTGTCAAAAACACATTGTTCAGTACTACAAGATTCACTTTCAAGTTGTGATACTGATCCACACTGCTAAAGCATGTTGATGAGAGCACAATTACTTTAGAAAACCTAACAATCAACAATCAAATAAATACATTTCGTTTTATGATTATTAAGTATAGTGTTAGTTGAGGCAGGCCTCACAGTCAACAAGCTCAATATTAAATCATCAGCTCTTGCCAATCAGTTGACTTTCTGCAGAGGTCCCAGAACAGAGCCATAAATCAACATTTTAGTTGAAATACATATTTGACTAGTTGTTCTGACAGAAGCATTAATTATGTAATTATTTGAAGAATGGCTTGTTAATGCTGATATGCAGATTGTATATGCTTACCTGATTTTGCGTCTTCACAGACCGCTGTGGATATATTTGTCTTCAGAGTATCCAATTCTTTATAGGTATCAACCTTGTACACCTTGCTACTGTCTCTGGTGATTGTTTGTAGCTCACTTAACTTTGCTTTACCCACTCCAATGCCATAAATGCTAACCCCAAGTTCATGAATCCTACTAGACGCATTGGATATGGCATGTGGTGTTGTAGCTTCTCCATCTGTGATAACGAACATTATCTGTGGAACACCATCTGTACTTCTTCCACCTTTTGCTTTACCAAAGTAATCCACTGAGCATTCGAGTGCCATAGCTGTTTCAGTATTCCCGTTGGGTTGCTCAATATTATTAATGGCATTCTCGACATCTCTCTTGGTTTTGTACCGTTGTAAGGAGAATTTAGGCTCGCAAGTTGAAGCAAACATTATAACACAAATACGTACATTTTCTGGCCCAACTTGGGTATTGTTCACCACTGAGATCATGAAAGACTTCACTCTTTTAAAATCATCCTTTGAAATGCTAGTAGAGCCGTCCACCAAGAATACAACATCTGCCACCGCTGATTTCTGGCAAACTAAAGAAATAAATAAGAGCAATTCAGAGCACAAATTAGGAAAGCTTCTAGCTAAAAAGAAAAGGGCATATATTGCTTTACTTAGTCTTAGTCTTCCAATACCACAACCAGTTGGTTTAGCTTTAATCACTAGAAAACATCTTAAGTTCTGAGTCACTAAAAAAATCTGGTGTGAGATGATTAGCATTAAAATAACTAATATCAACATACATTACAAGCATGGCTTACCTTTAGCAGCACTGCAAATCTTGAGCACAAGCTCTTCACCCAAGATTGTTAACCTATCAAAATTCACCACCATATTGACATAGTCCTGGATCCCACTGATTTCCCTCAGTTGTGTGGTGTTAAATGTTCCTATTCCTGTAGAATAAATGATAATTTTCTTGTTTCTGAGAGCCTTTGCTGCCACAGCAACTTCGTCCTGGGACATGTCATCTGTGACCAGGACAAGGAATTTTGGGGCATATGAACGACCACCATAAGATAAATCAAAGTACTGCGATACATATCTGAGTGCAGCCCCGATCTTATTGCCTCCCAGTAACTGAGTCATACTATTAATGGCCTGCTGCACTTGATGATTGTTGTTGTACTTGTTGAGAGCAAATTCAACCTTTAACTGTGAGCTGAACTGCACTACCCCAACCTGTATAGCATCCTTGCCAATTTGAAACTTGGAAACCATGGTATTCATAAATCCCTTAATCTTCTGAAAGTGCTCATTTTTTATGGTCTCTGAGCCACCAACCAAGAAGATGATTTCTGCAACCTTGTTGCTGCAGACTAAAAAGAAAAATAATTTATGGTCAACACTGGGAGAAAACCAACGTAATATAAAATAATAATATGAAAGACACGTGATGCCCTTACCATCATCTGAGCAAATACGATTTGCAATTTCATTCTTGATGGGTCGTAGTTTATCAAAGTCATTAACATAGTACTTCTTCGTCTCATCACCTGCAATGGCCAAGAGATCTGAATGTTTTGCCCCTTTCACTCCAATGGCAAAGATGGACACATTCTGTGCTCTCAGCTGCGCTGCCGGCTCAATCACCTTATCATGAGACTCTCCATCAGTGAGCACAATCAGATACTTAGGAACTGCAATGTCACGCATCTCGGTGGGATTCTGAAAGCAATTGCTCACAAAACGCAAGGCTTCTCCTATATATGTGTCTCCACCTGTGTATTTGATCTCTTCCACAGCCTTTTCAACTGAGGTCCTGTCTTTATGCTCCGTCAGGCCAAACTCTAGTGAGGGTGAGTTTGAAAATGTGACGGCACCCGCACGAACCTGTGTTGGTCCAACAGCAAACATTCTCAAAAACTCACGGATGAATATTTTCATTTCTGTGTAGTTTCCCCAACCAATACTTGAGGAACTGTCAATGAGGAAATAAATGTCCGCCTCTTCTATTTCCAAGCATCCTAAAAAGTGTGGCATGTTTAACATGGTGTTAAAAGAATCAATTTCAGTTAAATAATAACCTTTACATGCTCCTGTTTTTTCATGGGTCACCCTACCATTTCTTACCTTGTTTTATTTTATCTGTCATGATTGTTTCAGCAGCTGAGCGCAGAATATTGTTGCACAAAATAGTTCTCACAATTTGGTCCTTTTTATAAAGTTCACGAAAGCTCTCTATAGATAAAACAAAACGTTCAGAAGGAAAAGATGCAACTTCTTTCATCTGTGCTTTATTAACTCCCATGGCGTAAACATGGACATCAGAGACTCTAAGTTTTGCAGCCTCACTCCTAATGTCATCCAGGGATGTGCTCTCTGTAATGAGCATGGCAATCTGCTGTACCCCAAGATGACTTCGGCTACCCCTTCTTTTAGTGAGGAGCTCTTCCCTTACAAGCTTTAGGGCTCTTCCAATGTATGGCTTCCCAACAGTGAGTGGCATCATTTTAATGTAATTTAGGATTTCAGCCTTGCTATTAAATGTGTTTAGGTCAAATTCAGCTTTGGGGTTCTCACGGCAAAGCACCATTCCAATCTGAACACTGTCAGACCTTATCTGCAGGCCTTGAATCACATTATGGAGGAAGTCCCGCAATAAGGCTGTTGCTTTACTGTTCGACACATCCACAATAAACACGATATCAGCCACCGAGGCTGACTTGCAGTCTGTGAAACAAGCAGAGAAACTGGTTTATCTGGAATCTAGCTCATTTCTGCCACAAATGCAAGTAAATTAGTACCATGATGCAAAAACAAACTTCAGAAAAAAACAGTCTTCTTTAGATGTGTTTAGTTCATTGTCAGGTATGTCATTACACAGCAAAATCCCCAGTGTTAAATCAAAAAAAGTTCTGATAAATACTGTTAAATCATGTAAGCACTGACAGCTATTTACTGGAAGCAAATGTAAACATTTATGTTTTATAGTAAATTGCAGTAGCAGTGGGCAAAGACAAAGCCAGCATGCTGGCATTGTTCAGCTAAAATCGAGTATGTTGCTGGTAATCCACTGAAAACTTATTTTGACAGCACTACTTTATAAAACACTACCTAGACAAGGTGGTGGATGGGCTTGAGGTCCAGGCTCTGTGTGGGCATGTCAAAATCTTGAAGACATAACTCACCTAGCCATGCCTTTATGGACCATTCTTCACCGTACTTCTTTGTTCACAGCATGTTGTCATGCTGGGACAGAAAAGGACTGGTATGCAGAGGTATTAAGATTCACCTTCACTGCAACAAAGCGGCCTAGCCCGACTCCTGATAAACAACATTGTACAGCTGGCACAATGCAGTCAGGCAGGTAAAGTTCTCCTGACATTTGCCAAACCCAGACTTGTCTCCACTGCTCAAGAGTCTAGTGGCAGTGTGCTTTACATCCAATGCTTGACATTGTGTTTAGAGATGTAAGATTTTCATGCAGCTGATTTGCTGTGAAAATCCATGCCATTAAGCTCCCGGCTGTTAGGGTTCGCACTGTTTCTTTAATTTGCGCACCTGTTCTTTATTTTCAATTAATTAGTTTCGTTATACGAGCGGAGCGAACACGCGAGTGTTCGCCGGCTCATTACGTTATTCCCAGTCTGTTGTGTATTACGTTTTCAGTGTTCCCATTGTCCCTGCGTGCTGGGTTATCTTTTTGTTTCGTTTTTATAGTCCGCTTAGGACTCCCCCGCTCGTGTTCCCCTGCAGCTGATGGCGCCCGGGACACGAG
>JAUZST010002991.1:0-17538 GCA_034779995.1 Parotocinclus haroldoi
GAGTCCCTACTTGGGTTTTTTTTATTTATGGGGGGTGATCCTGGAACGTAAACCCCCCCCCCCCCAATAAAAAAAAAAAAACGAGGGAACTCCATATAGCAAACATCCCATAGTGAATTAGCACCTCATGTTTGTGAGCAGTGTATATAGTAGTACCTGTATTATTGTATATTAGGTATATTATTCTTTATTTATTTCTATATTTTGCTTTATCGAAGTCAGGGTAGCTGCGGTACCTTCCCTGGACGGGGCGCTGGGTATGCTGAAATGCTAGGGATGATCCCCCAGTGGAATTTCTTTTCAGTAACTCTTACTCTTATAAGTTACATTGTTCATCTTTTTTTAAGGTTTGATGAACCAAGGTTGATTTACCGAAACATTTCCGCCAATATCTCCGCTTAACAGACCACGTTATTGAACCTTTAGTTTATTTGGAAAGCATGACCTTTAAAGAATTGCATTCATTATTCTGTACACATAATATAAAGTGCTTAGATCAGTCAAATCCAAATTAAGTTTGTTTGCACTGCTCTTAGTGTGACCTTGATTTGTCTTTGCTACTTATAATGTTTAGTCTGTAAACACTGGATTGTTTTGGATTGTTTTTGGTTTTTTTTCCCTTTTCCTTTTTGCTTGGCAAAGGCACGGCCGGCTCTACAGCACTATGACATGGAGCGTCTGAAGCAGTAATGCTACTGATCAATAAGGCAAAGTTTGAAAAAAAACAACATTTTATTCACCATAAAGGTCTGTGATGTGAAATTGCACATTGTGCTCAGTTCCCCTGAAACAAGTGTCTAGTGCGACTGGCATTAAATAATGAGTTGGGATTGAATGCGTAAAGGTCAGGGCTGCATTTAAACGTGAACCCGATAACTGTAGAAAGTCTGATTTTGTCGGTAATCTCATCAGTGAGTTTATACATGCACTTGGGCACTTAATTGGATTTCTACTTTGCAACCACATAGTAAGTCCACTTTAAATACCTCCTTTGCTTAAGCATATAATACAGGGTTGCCAGATCCCGCAAACGAAACAAGCAACGATGTCTATGGAAACGAACAAGCAAGATCTCTCTGGCCCTGTCCGCACCGAGGTGAGGTTAGGCGTATCGGCAAAAGTATTTTAGCGTAACAGCGATGTGTCCACACGAATCCGGCACCCCGATCATTTTTGAAAACGGGTCCTGGAGTGGAAAGATTTCAAAACGGCGTTTCTACGTTTCCGTGCCATGCTCATCTTTTCTGAAACAGAGCTGTCCAGTACTACAGCAAATACTGGCTTTGTTATGGCTTCTACAATAAAAGCGCTCCAGCTCCTCTTCTACCACCATGAGCAACAAATGCATGCGACATACATGCCCAGTTTTTTTGTGGTGCCGTTGCAATGTCACAGCGCCACCAAAGGGTCAGTTATACATACTCCAGCGTTTTCAGTGGTGCTGTGTGAATCTGTTTTTTACGCACATTTTTTTCTAATACGGAAATCGTTTTCAAAACTATACCCTTTTCGACTTCGCCAGACCTGGCAACCCTATTGTATTCTGCTAGCCACTTCTGGTGCAGATTGAGAAAATCGATTAAAATCAGAGTAAGGGTATACATGTGCTGAGAAATCTGAATACTAATATTAAATCCTGCTCTTTGCAAAGTTCTGTTTTAGTCTAATCACAAAAATCGGAGCATTCTTTATACTTGACGCTTCAGCAATCGAATAACTGCAGAAATTTGGAGCGTGATCGGATTATTAAGTGTAAATGTAAACACACCCAGTGTTCTTTATACATCCCTTCTCGTTAGCGGGTTTAAATGAAGGTGTACTTCAAGGTTTGTGGAGCATTCATGAATTTCTAAATCATGTAAGGCCCTTATCCCACTGTTGCTTTAATTGTAAGACTCTGGACTCTGGACCAGAAGGACCAGGGTTCAAATCCCACTTCTGCCACAGTTGGGTGAATGAGCAAGGCCCTGAGCCTACAATTGCTTGGATTGTAAGACTGTATGAATTGTAAATCGCTCTGGACCAGGGGTCGTCTGCTAAATGCTATAAATGTCTAAACTTGGTAGCGATAGCTGCTTCATTAGGTGCCTGGTGGAACTGGCTAAATTAAAAAGAAAATACATCAAATAGACATATAAAAAATTTATATAAAAGCTAAAGTTGTGCCTGTTTTCCAAATGTAGTCAGTAAAAAGTACAAATCTTTCTTTTCAAAACGAGTACACTTAGATTTGTCATTTAACAGACGCCCATATCCTGGGCAACTTACAATTAATACAGTCTTACAATCTTGTAGGTTAAGGGCCTTGCTCAGGGACCCAACTGTGGCAGA
Source organism: Parotocinclus haroldoi (assembly GCA_034779995.1). Taxonomy (NCBI): domain Eukaryota; kingdom Metazoa; phylum Chordata; class Actinopteri; order Siluriformes; family Loricariidae; genus Parotocinclus; species Parotocinclus haroldoi. The sequence goes on from JAUZST010002991.1 coordinate 2,332, forward strand.
GGTGGGATTTGAACCCTGGTCCTTCTGGTCCAGAGTCCAGTACCTTAAGCACCAGGCCACCACAGTCCCAAGAGAGAGAAAGATCAGTAATCAGAAAGTACAGATACCTAAAAAAGAAGCTGTACGTCATTACTTGCCATTGATAATATTATATGTCTCTTAAGGTATTTCTCTAAATCCCTCTACGAAGTGATGTCAGCTCTACGTGGGTGTCCGTTCTTTTGCTTGGCGGTGGGTGTGGGGGCACTTGAGCACAGCTTGCTCGAACACTCGAAGCTCTCTGGCGTAATTAAATGCGCTCGGCTTGGGTGTCAGGAGTAGCTGGAGGGTCGAATCGAGGCACGGGCGAGCAGCTGCAGCAGAAACTTGAACCTCTCCGGAGCTTCATTCATGCGGCCGCCCTCTACCACCACCTCTAACACGACAAAGTCCTGCAGATTCGGCCCTTGTCCTCCCCCTCCCTCCATCCCTCCTCCTCCTTTTTCTCTCCCCTTGCTGACTGTCCTGTTGCATTTGAATGTGAAAAGCCTCTTATGTTTGCCTGCCTAGCAGTGGGGAGAGGGGTGGGGGGTCATTAGTGGGTGGTAGATCTCTTAGCGTTTGGCTAATGCTAAATGCCTAGAGGCGAGTGCTCGGTGGAACGGAGATGGTTCTCCACAGGGAGATGAGATGCTTGAGCTTAAAATACTGTCGCGCAAACAGGTCGCATTTCTGTCTGATGTAATGTCGGATCAAAAACCAACCCTAGGCGCGAGCTAAAATGGTCACGTGACCGAAGAGCGGCGCGGTAACGATCCGCAGAAGGCATGTCCAAGCTGCAGCCCTGATAGGTGTGAGGTATTCACCTCGGCCTGCGCACTTCGCCTGGCTTTGAAAGCGCACCGAGTGAAAAGGGAGGAGGTCCTGTATTGTTCCACAGCAGGCAGGGGGAAGAAAATAGGGCTATCAGTTCCACTCAGATAACCCCCCACAACGTCATTGGCCCTCTGGCCACGCCGTGACCCCTGGGGCCTGAACTCGGCAGTCATGTGACTGGGCTGAAAGTGACCAGCAGGCTGTGCTTGGGAGGAGGAGGATCAGAGGCAGAAGAGGCTTTGCAGGAGGACAGAGCACTGGAGAAAGACCAGAGGACAGACGGGGACGCAGAGACATGAGGCCTAAGCCCGTCCGAAGGAGGATACACGTATGAATGAATGGCAGGCCGCTTGGGAGGGACGTCAGATGGATTCGTGGGAAGGTGAGCTGGAAAAACGGTTGCTTAATGGAGCTCAAGGAGAGCTGATAAACAGATTATCAATACACGTTTCTTCGATTGATTAGGCTTTGATCTGTGCCTGTTTCGTTGTGGCGATCGGATTTCTGATATACCAAACAACTGAGGTTACCAAATCACCGGATGCGCAGCGAGGGTTCGTTACGTTTTTAGAAAATGTAATCTTTTGACATTGCGGACACTAGAGGCACTTCTCTAGTACAGTCTGTTTGCACATGCAGATCCCTGCTTTAAGGAGAAGTTGACGGCATTCGTTAACAGATTGAGAATTAAACAAAGTAGTTTCCCCTTTGAAATGCGGAAATGCCTAGCATCAATTATTAATAACGACGGGCCGATGTATTACAGCCGGATAATGGGATCTATTCAGTGTATCAATGCAAAATAATAGACATCAGGGACAGTGTTTTAGGATTGGAACCCTGAACGGCTTAACAGGGCTACACTTTGCCTTAGCGCTCTTGACATTGTGTGTTATTTTCAGATTTTCAGGTCTCAGCACAGGACTGTTGTAATATTTAGTTTGGTGGAAGCGTAAGGTCAAGTTATTTTGATCAAACCTCTGGGAGGGCGATTTCGAGTAAACACTAGAGTAGCAGGTAAAACGGAGAGGATTGCCCTGTTCACCTTTTTATATCCAACATCTCAAAACGGCTGGGGAGAAACTACAATTTATTTTATTTGCATCTTACCAAGTCATCCGAGCCCATTCCTTGACCTTGATCAGCATTTATACGGCTTAAGGGAAAGTTATGACTATAAGGTTAATACAGCCTGATAGGAATATTATCGCTCTTTTGCTAAGGGTTATTGTGAGAGGCTTGGCTAAGTGGATCTGGTCCTAACCTGTTTGCACGGTGGGTCTTCGGGACACAAAGGCAAGGGACAGCAGCTGTTTGTGTTTGGTTGATCCCTAGGATGCAAGTCACATCCCAAATATGTTCGTATTGTAATCAGATAGGAAAGCTGACGAACAGATGTCGATGCAGGTAGCCAAACATTAAGGTTATTTTAGTATTGCGTTGCCACACAGAGAAAATGGTGCTGCTGCTTTTCAGTCACGTCCAAGGCCCGTGTTTATAACTGTGGACAATGAAAGAATTACAGTTCATCAAACATCTGATGAGAGAGTCGATCGTCCAGTAACTTGACATCATCGGTTGGTCCCTGCTGCTAATGAGATTAGAATGCAAATGCAGTGAGCAAATGTAGTTACCTAATAGTTGAACCGTGTGTGCTTACGTAATATGCGTTTCAGAGGCTCAGAGATATTGTCCCCTGGTTTCATGTAACACCTTTAATTAACTTGTAATGGTACACAGTATGGATAAGGATTCAGAAACCGTGAAAAAGAAAGAGACCGCCACGACCACGAGACAAAATGTACACGAACAACGACAACTGGCAAACGCACACCGAGAAGCAAGATTTTCTCCTGAAGCTACTCGCACTTCCGATTTGACTTTCAAAGATAATGTTTATTATGGCCACTCTTTAAGAGCATTCCATTGTTCCCGCCCCTTGTTACTCGCCTTATTAGCAGTGGGTGAAACGTTAGGTGACGATGCAACGCTGGGTGGGTTTTATAAAGTGGATGCGGTTCCGAGATATCGAGTTACACGTCTTATTACAATGTCTAATGCGTTTACATTTAGTCATTTGGCAGAGTGACTTGCAACTGCTACGGCGCAAGGAGTTTTTGCTCAAGAGCCAATGGCAGCTTGGCAGCGCTGAGGCTCGAACCCTGAACCTTACATTACATTTACATTTACGTCATTTAGCAGACGCCCTTATCCAGAGTGACTTACAATTAATACAGCCTTACAATACAAGCAGTTGTGGGTTAAGGGCCTTGCTCAGGGACCCGACTGTGGAAGAGGTGGGATTTGAACCCTGACATTAACCGCTAGGCCACCACAGTCCCGTTACATTATGAAAGCCCAGTACCCTGACCAAATTGTCAGGACTTGTCTAATATCTGGTATCACGGTATTAGTTACAATTAAAGACAGCATCTTGTTACCGTTTGCTGTGATATTGGGTGATTTTCCAGTGCTGTGTTTATATATAGTGCTCGGTTTGGAAAATTTGGGTTATACGGAGTGCTACTACTGTGTGAGTTTGGTGTAACAGCTGTAGGTATTACATAACATTACGCGGTGTTGGTGCAAACGGCTGGCTCTGCAGTAATGAAGCATTTCTGTGTGTGTGTGTGTGTGTGTGTGTGAGAGAGAGAGAGGGGGAGAGAGAGAGAGGGGGAGAGAGAGCGCTAAGTAAACAGATACAATGATAATACAGTGATGTATACAGGTTGTGTGTGATCATGTGACCTTGTGATGGCTTATGATGTAACAGTAACCATGCTAGGTGGCATGCGTGCGTGTTTTGTGCTTCGCAAGCTGCGTCCCATCTGGAAAAGGTTTTCAAGCGCTGAGCAGGCAGCTTTGTCCGTGCAATGAGGAATGAAGAGCGGGGGTCAGCGCGACTTGGCGCTCATCTGGTTCAAACCCCCGACACGCACCCCACCCGCACCCCTCCCACTACTACTGTAGCCCAAACTTCACCCCTCATTCCTCCTGGGTTTTATCACTTTGACTTAAGTTCCTCCTCAGCTGATCATAAACCCGCCGTCGTAACATTTGCTCATTTGCAGGGCTAAGGGAAAGGACAAACAGCGCAAGGGAACGAGAGTCCGTCCCATCAAACGACTGCTAATTAAGTGACTTTTTAAAATTTCTGCTATGTTTAACATTTCTGTGTTACGACTGGATGAAATGTCATTCGCTCATCGCGGTGTTTTGGGTCCAGAGCGCACAAACTTTTATTCCTATCTATCCTTTAGCGCTACTATTTTAGTTGTACTGCATTGTATGTAACCAAGTCAGAAATTGGCTTGATGGATATTAGTCGTCCTTAGAGCTAACGAGCACGTTTGTCATTAATAAACGAGTCCTTAAGGTTCTTAGTATTAGGTATGAGGTAAAGAGACAATACGATTATAGTAATTAAGAATAGTTCGTATGAACGACATATCGATCAAGACAATGGAGTGAAACATCCATGCATGTTACTGTACAACGTGAAATAAAAATCTCAAAATACCTGACACAATCGAAAAGTGTAACATGATGTCATTAACAACAATATGGCGATGATTTCTGGGCGTCGAACCAAAGGCTTGCTCCACCGCTTCGTTCCCATCTGACGTGATATTAGCTCCCAAAGTGCCATGTTAGTTTTATGCAAATCGCCTCGCATCCTTCAGTGTGAAAAGCTCCTCACGTCACGCTATGAGGTGTGAAGCGTGCTCCCTCACCGTCGTTCTTCCCTTTTGCATTTATTCATTCGCTCACACTTGCCGGAATCGTGACGAAGTCGCACACTTGAGCCCGGTCTACTTTCATCGTTCGTTCAAGCAGGCACAGGGTTTGGGGTTATTTATAAACCATTCTGTTTTTCTCACAGATATTGATATTTAGGAGAGGAAATCAATCGTCTGTCAGAAAGAAGTGTCTAAACCTTGCATTTGAAATGAAGCATTTATTCTGTGTTTAGACTTTCAGCTTAATGAATTAAAAGGTTTATTTGTTTCCCAGGAAGGTCTCGGTTCAACAAAAATCGGCACGACGATGTCCGTAGAGAGCAGAGCTGCCTAAACCTTTGCTTGATACTCAATCCTGAAATACTAAAAGTACAGAAATTGTGTGGAACGTATATAATATAATGTATAGAAATCGAATACAGGCTCTTTCGAATGATATTGAAGATCCCTGGAGGAATTAACCAAACAAGCTTAATGATTAATATACGACTCTGTGAGCGTCTTTGTTCAGCGCTATTGATGTTGCTTAATGCAACCTCCGGGTCTGATGAAACCGTGGAGATTTTAAGTGTGAAAATAAACGAATCCAGGCCAGTTCCGAACAGAAGTCGGGACTTATGGGCTGCTTTGGGAAGGCACAGTGGTTGGTCGAGCAAGCACGCAATTGTGTTTTCGGATTTAAATAGATTTTCAAATGCATCTGACAAGAAGCGAACCGTGTTGATATCTGATTTTTGTGGTGTCAGATTATTGAGGTGTGAGCGTTGGAATGAATAAACATGTAACATTTGTATAGGTACTGATTTGACCTTAAATTAAATAAACCATTTAAAGAGTGTATTCTATGGAAGAGATCGTGATAACCTGATTGGTTAAACAGTAGGCTTGTGTCTGTATGAAAAACACGTAAAACATATGAACCTCAGTTACTCTGATGGACAAATCGTATGATTCCCGAAATCAGGTTTCCTCCACTTAATGGAGTCTTGTAATAAAAATCATTTTGTACTGAATAAAAGGAAGACGGATATTTCTAAAGGTCTGTGTTAACATTTAAGAACATTTCAGCAGATTTTTACAGCCTCCGTCTGTGACAACTGCAAGGAAAAACGTCCTAAACCTGAGGATAGAGGACCACCCTCTATGAGCAGGGCCAACAGAACTATCGGCGCTTTAGCTGCTTTAACTAAAAACCTAAGTGTAAAACTAACAATGAGCTATGCATCTGCACAATAAGTCCATTATATCATCAGATGTGACTATCAAAAATCAGTAGGCCTCCAAAAGCAAGAAAAGCACCACTGTCAATGATCAACGAGAGATCCTTTTATATTGATGTTAACCATCTGTATTTTTGCTGATACGGTCGCCAACACGTCGGATTGGATCGCTGGACCTGCTAAAAGAGACACCGAATGCATTAAGCTGGTTAAAGCTGGCTTAGGCTGGTTTCCAAAAACCAGTCATGGTAGCTCTCGAATCAATTGTAGCACCCAAATCAGTTAAAACCCCTCTGGGATGGAAGTGCCTTTACTTAGAAACACCAGTGTTAATTATTAATAAGGGATCATGAGAGGTCCTTTATAGTGGAATGTGTGCGATTGTGATGTTAGCCGTCTCTACTTGTCTTACAACAGAGACAGACTTTGCAGTGGTTCTGCAGATGATCAAGTGGATTAAATAAAAAAAAAATGCAGGGTTCTTTATTTTTCAGGTTACTTCACATCTTGTTAGAAAAGAATCTGTTTCTGATTGGAACCTCCGTAGTAATGATTAATCATGTGCTCAGAGAGATTTGTTAGTGAAATACTCATCGTAACCCTATGTATTTGAGCTAATAAGGTGACCCCGCAGGTCCGTTTCTATTCTGAACAAGGCTCGGATAAATGCGACCAATTGCCGTTCTAGGAGAATTTTTTACGAGATTCTCTAATAGTGGTGCATTTGTTCAACGTTTGTATTTGTCCTGTCGATTGTGTTTCTAGTGGTTCGTATATTAAACCTGTACCTGAATGAGACTGAAATCCAAATGGTTCTGGAGAGAATCAAACGGTTCAAATAAATCAGGAGAGGTGGGAGCTTTATGTGAGTCTGTTTGAATAGATCGATTCAAAAGCAAAACGTTTTCTCGCTAAAACGCCAGCGTTAACAATTAACAACATGCTCTCGAGAGCTTTATTAAGTGGCCTGAGCGTAGTAGCAATTTCTGCAAATCTGTACTCGTGTAACCCACAGGTTAGCTTTTAATGGTTCTTAACCCCCTTTTGGAATTTCTTTCAGCATGTTACTCCGACGTTCTATGCACCGATCACACCGGCGGTAGTGATTAATCAGGGATTCGGAGAGGACATGTTATGAGTGGTGTGCATGTTAAACATCTGTTCTTATCATGTAACCCAGGTATCGGCTTATAGTACATCTTTAGTCAGCCTGAAAAAGACTGGCTGCAAAAGAAATAATCGGATTGCCATTATAAAGCCTTGCCTGTGTGTCACGCACGAGCCCTAAAGCAGTCTCATCAATCACTTGTCAAGGGCGGTGTGTAAAAACAATCGAAGGTAACCATGGCCTCCTGAATCTCCCAGTTTGTGGCATATTGAGGCTCGGAAAAGCATGGAGACGACACCTTGCTGAAATGCTTGACAGGTCTTTTCATACAGCAGCATTCGTAGCGCAGCATAGCAATAGAGATGCTAAACCCGGATGTAAGAGTGCATGCTTAAGCGCTGGGCAGTGATAATGAGCTATGTAACCCGCTTTAAATGTGAAAGAGGCCCGAATGAAAATGGCACAGGGTGAATTTGGCCGAGGGTGGTATGCGAAAGCCACCATTGTGTGTGCCTTTCAAAGGGCTACTGTACGAAGCCCCGCCCCTGCTGCTTATCCTATTGAGCACGCCAGGGCTGCTTCTGTGTTATTGTTACCGACGGGAGGGGGTATCTTAGGGTCACCCTCTCATCCTTTACCTCTCCCTTTCCATGTACCTTCTGTCTCGCTCCTTCCTCTTTCCCTTCGCTCTTTATTTTTTCTTCCATTTCTCCCTCTCATCCGTCACTCTTCCAGGCAGGAAGTCACCTCTCAGTGGCATCTGTGGGTAAATGGGTGGAAGAAGGGGGGTGACGTGGATCGGTGTGTGTGTGTGTGTGTGTGTGTGTGTGTGTGTGTGTGTGTGTGTGCGCACATACTTACGGGGGAAGGGACTCAAACTTAGGTGTGGATCAATAGCAGTAGAAGAGGTCAGGGTTCTGTAAAACAAGGCTAAACTTAGGAAACAGGTTACGTCAATGGCCTTTACTTCACCTATTGATATATATATGGGATTATGGATGTGTTCGTTTTAGATCTATGCATGTATGGGACTCTGGGAGAACTGCTGCCCTGGCGTGGTCGTGCTTAAGGATCTTATTTTTAACTACAACCCTTTGTTAGCTTGGTACATAAATGTTTCTCCGACTAGCTCACAAAGCACTGTGTGTCATTTCTGTACATTTTAGCTCCCGTTTTACACAACTGGCAGTAAGCTACTGATACAATGAGAGATTTTAACATGGTCTTTGGTCCGGTTTTATGAAACGTCTTAATGTCTGGTCTCTAGCCTTAATGCTTTAATTCTGTACTCTAGTAAGAATGATAGCCTACTGTAACTGCACACACTCCATGTCTGGTACGCTCCTCACCAAAATGAGGGAATATTTCATTATGGGATATTTCGTTTTGTAGTATGTTTTGGAAATGAGCATGGTGTTGAAAATAATATGGAAAATAGCGTAAGGCCGGTCCAAATGTCTGTTTTTCTTCTATATTTGAATTTGGCAGTCCATGGATTCGTCAACGGAATTTGCAAATCAAACAAGTCACCTAAAATCGAACAGATTTGTGAGAACAGAAAATAATTCTATTACTAAATAATATATCCATGTTGTAAGCAGCTTGATACATACTTCTCCCCTGACACTGTGTAGCTCAAACCCGGAGTGAAACTTATTTATTATAAAGAAACAAGTTAAATGACTAGTTTTGTTTTTTCGCGGCATTTTTATTAGTCAAATAATAAGTATTTTAAGTGAGAGTCTGAATGAGTGTAGCTTGTTTGTTGGAGATTTAGCTCCTGCGTGTTTTACACAGCTAGCAAGAATCTGCTACGTTATTTGTGTAAGATTCTAACAAGACGTGTGGTTTTATGAAACGGTTTACTCCTGCTTTTGTCCTAACTAGCCTTAAGTGCTTTGGTTTCCTTCTGTGGAACTAGCCTACAGAACTAAAACCCAGACTGAAACCTGTTATTCGTAATCAAGAAACAAATAAAGGACTAGTTTGTTTATCTAATACTTATCATCTTTAAGCGGCTAAAATGAGTGTAGCTTGTTGGGAGAGGTTTTTAGCTCCTGTTTGTTTCACACAGCTAGCAAGGAACTATTCAAACACTGCTCTTAGTCAAATAAGGTTCTAACAAGGTTTGTGGTCTGGTTTTATTTATAAACGTTCTGGCTTTTATTCAGCCTTTTTGCTCCTCACTAAGCTTTTAACCCTCTGTGGAACTAGCCTACAGAACACTGCCAGATTTTATTAGTAAGAAAGAAACAAGTTAAACGGCTAGTTTTGATGTGTATTTAATGTATGATTTATGTATTAGTGCATAAATAAAGAACAATTCTAATAATTTATGAAGGAGTCTGAAATGAGTGTAGCTTGAGGGAGGTTTTAGCTCCTGTGTGTTTTACATAGCTGGTAAGAACCTACTAAAACCCTGCTGTTAGTCATAGCAGAATAGCAAGATCTGTGGTCTGGTTTTATTAAATGAAACTTTTCTTTTCTGTTTTTGGTTCTCACTCGATTCCAAGCTGTAACTTTGTGCTCTAGTAACATGATACAATACTGTAACCACATAAACTCAATCCTCATACGAAGGCTCTATTGTGACACCGTAAGGACTGATCTGATTGATTGGTTTTCAATGCTTTCTTCTTGATTCATCACCATTTAGTACTTTGAACATGAGCCTAGTGTTAAAACCAGTAGGGAGAACAGCTTAAGGACGCTCACAAGAAACTGCCACGTTGTGGCATTCATTTATTTGTAATAATAATTTACAGTTTCATAAGAGTAGTCATTTTTAAGGTGTTGTTTCCTATAGAAAGCCAGTCAATGCGAGCTATTATATAGATATATACTAAGCCATAAATACAGAGGTGCAGCCAACGGCTTTTGAGGTCCAAACGAAATTCCACAAGCCGATTAATTACTTTGGAATTTGAACTCGCATTAAGATAACACCTCAAGCAAAATCTGGGGCACTAAACTAGAACTTATCAGGCTGATTTGCTGATCAGTGGAGCTCAGACGTTTGTAAGTTTGCCATGTTTTACATTTGATCCTATTGATCCTGACCGTGTTACTCGTAGTCCAAAAATGCATTAAATATCCACCTCAGACAACGAAAGGCTTTTCGGTCCGAATGCTTGTACATCCAATGAGACATAATTACGTAAAGCTGAGCTGTGTTTAGTACAGTTTTCTGTGGAGTTTGCAGCAAATATGCTTCTCAAATCTGCTCGTGTAAAGCATGGGGTTACGGAGGGTCAAGTAACAAACATCCTACAAGCAAATCTTGGTTTTATAGCGATCTTGACATCTAAAAGAAACTACGGTTTGGAGAAATTAAAAAAAAATTAAAAAAGTAAGTAATCTCCTCAGGATCTAAAATCGCGATTCGTTTGAGTGTGGCTGAAGTATAAGTATATAAAAGTGTAATTGAAACCTAAAAATAAAACATCACGTAACGGGATATCAATCTAAAATATTATAAAAAGCAAATGGGAACTAATTTGTTTTTAGAACTGTCGTAGCCAACACAAAATACATCATTAAGTACTAATTTAAAAGGGATTCAAACAAGAAACGAACGTATATCTTTTACATAAAGTTTATAGAAAAAAAAATCCTATAGACTTTAACTGGGAATATTTATAAACTGCTCACTAAAGTTAGGGGATATTTTATTTAAATATGTATCGTTTTTATTTATCCCCTAATTATTGTGAGCAGTATATATGGGTTAGGGCGGAAATGACTTTATCCACACTGGTGATACTAATGTTGGGGAACTCATTATTTGTTAAATAAATACACTCCCTACTTAAATGAATTAATTAAACTATGACCTATTTCCTCAGTGTCCTTGGTGTTTGCAGCAGCTGAGAGAATCAGGTTGGGCACTGATACTTTTGTTTGTAAAGAAGCTGCACAGCTCTTCAGTAATTTGGTATTAATTCCATCAAAAGTAGCTGCTCTGAGTTGAACGCTCTTTAAGCTGTGCTAGAGTAATTAACAAATGCTAATGAGTAAAGCTCAGATGTGGAGAGACAGCTACAGTATGCGGGGGGGTGAAAGAAGGTCATTCTTATGCGACCCCTGATTCATTCGTGCTTCAGGTTTGGGGCAGTCTGAGCTGGTCAGTCTGGCTAGATGTGCAAATTCATGGAGCTGAGAGGATTAAGCTAATAAGGCCGAGCAGAGACGATGCAGACCTACAGGATGGATCAGAAACAACTTCCACTCTACCTGAATGGGGAAGCTTCTCAGTGACTGACGCTTTGGATGTTTTTTTTTTTTTTAAACATTTTGTCAGACAAGCTGGGTTTCATTCCGATTACTGAGCAGTACCTGACCTGATGTCATTGTTTATTTGAAAAGTCTCATTTTATATTTCACTCTAAGACGGAAACCAGTCATTTGCAAATAAGATTTATTCATTACGTCATAATGTGTAAGTCCTAATGCGTTTGTAATTGATTTAGACCCCTGTTTCCGCCTGTTTGGAGTTTGTATGTTCTCCCCATGTTTATGTGGGTTTACTCAGGGTGCTCTGCTTTCTGGTTGCTCTGCATAGGCTCAGTGTGAATGTGTCTCACTTATCTACTGAGCAGCAGATGCCGATGTGACGCTAAATAAACCAAAAGAACTGAGGTCAGCGAAAGCGAATGTAGCCAAGAACCAAGGAGTTGTTGAAAAGAGTTATTGTTGGCGTCTAATAATATTTCCATATATACAAACTTTTACCTCATCAGTTTTCTGTGATTTTTTTTGTTTTTTTTTGTTTTGTTTTTGTTTTTCATAATTGCCTTCTCTTGTTTGTCTCGGTTGACGAAGAGAGAGGGAACAGGTAGAGCAATTCAGCAGAGCAAATCGTTAAGAGAAAGCCGTAACGATGTACAGACAGAGTAATTAGAGCGAGAGTACGTAGAATGGGTATTGAGTTAGTTGGAGAACAGACGGAGGGAGAATGGTGAGATTGGCTAAAGACAAGGAGAAGCGAATAAGCACAAAGAGAGTGGGGATAACGGGGAAATTCAAGCGGGTCAGTAGAGTGAGAGCGTACGAACAAGTAGGCTGAGACCGAGTGAGAAAGTTTAGACTGAGTTTATAAACTCTCATGCCCTTTAACCCTCGACTTCTCAGCTCAGTCTCAAGTTTCTCTTTATGGGGACATAAACATCCGTATCATAATTCGGTGGGGGGGGTGACCTGTACAATATAGCATACACAGTTGCACTTGTATGTCCACCAAAGGGGCAGCCCAGTGGTTCAGCGGTTAGCCCTGTCACCTCAGCACCGAGATCCCCAGTTCAATCCCAACCCCCAGGCTCCATCTGTGTTGTAGCTTGCACGTTCTCCCACGTCTGATTGGGTTTACTCCAGGTTCCCGGCATTCCTCGCTCAAATCAAAGTCATTTGTTAGGTTAAATGATGTCTCTGAAGTGCGCTTAGTAGGTAAGCGTGTGTATGAATGAATGAGAATTCTGAATGAAACGAATTTCGTTGTACCTTGTACAATGACAGTCAAGCTTTCTATCTATGAGGGCTCCCAAAGACTGACATAAAAGAATCTCATGCGTCTCTAAAGGCGTCCTCTCACACTAGGTGATCTGTGATCATGATCAGGTTCGCTTGACTAATGCGATTGCTCCGGACTGTGCCCAGAGCCCCACGCAGGCACGCTGGAAAAGGTGGGCAGTTGCGTCTGTTAAAATCTTTATGTATGTGCAGCACGAGAAACCCAAACTCACTGCATCATATAATCACTACAGGGCGCGAGTCAGTGCACCCAAAACGACTCCAAACAAAATCACACATTAAGTACCGTTGTGCTGTGTGAGGGGGGGGCCTTTTGAGTACTGTAAGGACGCAAGGAGTGGGTACAGAGATGTTCTGCCTCGGTTCATGGGCTCAGTGTGAGTACATCCTATTAATAAGTCCTATTCGCACCGAATACAATTTTTTCATGCAAATAATCAGGTGTGATTTTTAAACCTAGTGGGTCTTCCCATCAAATGGACTGTTTTTTTTGTCTACATGTTGCTTTCTTTAATTTAATTACTTATCTTATGTTAGGGCAATTCCCCTTTCTTTTTGTCATCGTTAAAAAAAAGACACAAGCGAAGATGCAGGAAACTCAAAGTTTGTTTTTTTTTTTTTTTTTTTTTAATGTTGTAGGCTTGAACAGACTAGCAGGACAGCGAGAAGAAAACATTTCCATCCAGTCACTGGGATCAATCACTTATCACAATCATTTTCCAGCCTTCTAGCTTTTATTCCACCACATAATTTCTTTAATATCCACGTTTTCATTCATCAGCCTGTTACTTCTCTTATTAAGCTCTTGTGCTCTGCTACTAGCAGGATGAGCTGTTCTGCCCAGCAACCGAGCTCAGGTTGGTCAGCCTGATCTTACCGCATCCAAAAAAACGCAGAATTTGGATGATTAAAAAAATTTTAGTGTTCATACTCGGCGTGAATGATGAAACTTGCCATGTGTATTTTTCGGTGTTAAAAAGGTATTTAGTGTCCATGATGACCTCGTGTTGCCGCTCTTTTCGGTGGGACAAAAGATGTTGTGGGCAAATATGTCATTTCGAGCCATATCTGGGCTTCACGGGTGGTGATTAAGTGCGTACACTGCAAAAAAAAAAATTATGGCCAGGGACTAGGGAATCAGGAACATGACTGACTTCTCAAACTTCAGTAAAAGGTTAGTTATTCTTAAAATGTACAATTTAGAAAGATAAAATAGGGGTATCTTTGACCCCTGCGCTTTGGCTAGCCGGTGAAATGAAGTGGGTTTTTTTTAAAACACCAGCTGCCTCTGAACTGTAGGCAGAGCGAGGTGGTACAGTTGAGAGTAGGTTGGTTAAGAAGGCAATGCTAGGAATGAGTGGATCAGCAGGGCTTTGGGGGAGGGAGGCATGCCTGAAGCGGAAAAGTACAGGAGAGCAGAAACCCTTCACCCCACACAAACAGTATTTGATTGGAATGGAAGCGAAGACAAAGCCTGAGCAGGGGCTGGCCTCCAGCTGTTTCTCTACCTCTCTTTATCTCTCTTTCTCTAATCTTTCTATCTCTCTCTGTATCTCTGACTTTGAACCCATCCTCCGCCTTCTACCCACAAGGCCCTGTTTTCCACCTCTTACTCCCTGTCATCTACACAAATCGTTCAAAGGTAAGATCCACCCATCCTGTAGGTGCAAATACTTTCTGGACTGCATTTAGACTTTCTGGTGTAAAGCTTTGTAGTATTTGGTCTACACAATCAGCTCTCATGTCATCATTTGGTGAACGGAATCACCATGGATTCAATATTTTCCCCATATTTGAAACCCTCTTCACATGGTACGGGTGTAACCTTACACTGGACAAGAAGCAGGTCCATTGTAGGGCTGCTCTGGGGTTGCTGTTACAGTGTTGGCTGATGTGTCTAGCATGGCCAAAATACCCGATGTACCCGACCTGGATATTAGGCACTGACTTGAACCGAGCAGTGGTGGGGTAACGTATTACCCCCTAAACCTTGGGATAATGTGGACCTGTATTATTTTTCATGAACCAGCGGGGTTTTGTGATCTGTGTTGCCTAGTTGATCGGCTCAGGGGAAAGCTCACAGGTAATGATCGGATTTCTACTTTACGACCAGCCGATAATCGAACAGAAATATGTGACATCAACTTCAACTTTTAATCTTAACTAATCAAATTTGTTGTATTCCCGTGTGCGTACTGTCTCCACAATGTGTTCCATAGCAGTTTTGCTGGTTTTAATTCCAGTTTTTTCCAGATTCAGTGAAAAATAACTCCTCACAATCAATAGAAACGGAAGCCAGATAAAGCCAAGTCTTTAGAATAGGCGGAGCTGGCAACCGAATCAGGTTAATAAATTGGGTCACTGGTATACATGCTAGGAGTAATCAGATTACCGGAGTAAAATCCAGCTCTCTTTTTCAGATTTGTTAATCTGGAGGGTAGGAACTATATAATTTTTCTGACCTTGTGGGAATATTTTGCTGGTCTCCACAACTGTAAAACGTTAACAACGTCCACAACAAAGAATGCAACTTTTATTTTGGGGGGGGGGGGGAACAAAAGTCAAGGGTTTGCTGTTGGTTAACAATGATCCAGTTAAGATTATTTAGGATTAATAATAAGCTACGGTCAGTCTCATTTAAATGAAACGTGCCCATAAATACACCATTACCATTTACCAAGACTGTGCGTGTGTGTCCAGGGATACACAGCCTAAGGCAAAGCAAAGGGTTCAAGACGAGGGTACCTTTTACCCAAAC
>JAUZST010002992.1:0-17537 GCA_034779995.1 Parotocinclus haroldoi
CTCTCTCTCTCTCTCTCTCTCTCTCTCTCTCTCTCTCTCTCTCTCTCTCTCTCTCTCTCTCGCTCGCTCGCTCGCTCATTTACACAGACACAATGAGCGCAGCATGCGATCCAGCTGAATGAAGCAGTGTGCTACGCTTCATGAGACGTTCAGATCTGGACAGTGGAAGCGGACGGTGTAAAGCTGCGCTAAAGAGGTGGCCATGTTTCTGCTCGCAGTGCTGGCCGGTTTCTTCCTCTGCAGCGCAGCCGCTTCCGCAAGATGGACCAAAACCTTTCACCACAGCTCCAACGAGGTGGACAAAGGCGCTTCTCAGCCGCACATCATCTTCGTCATGGTGGACGACCAAGGCTTCAGGGACGTGGGATATCATGGATCCGAAATCAAAACACCCACACTGGACTGGCTCGCAGCGAACGGAGTCAAGCTGGAAAATTATTACGTTCAGCCGCTGTGCAGTCCTTCCCGTAGCCAATTTATGACCGGCAGGTGAGCTCCATGTTTGCGCAGAACCCCATCATTTTCATCATCTATGCATTTGCAGACTTCCATTGGGTATATATTGCATAAATTGGCTAATGCTGAGGAATTTAAAAGCGCGTAATAAATTAATTGAAAGTGACATTTGCAGAAAAGCAGGTGTATTTTGAACCGAATGCTCAGATATATAGGCTGTAATTTACCCTCAGGCTCTCGGAGTTTGCAGTAGCTACCTGTTCTACTAAACGCTCAATTCTAAACTGAAGTTTGTATCCTACATATACATTTTGCACAAAAAAGCAATCAAGCTGTACTAGAGCAAAACTAAATCATGTATCCTGTAAGAAAATCATGCAGACTTTTATACAAAGTGCTCAAATCTAAAGTATCTATAGTTTTTATATTATGAGGCTCTTAAATCCGAGTCCAGATTTGTTCAGTCCCATACACCAGCTTGAATGACTTTTGAAGGGTATGTATGTAAAACTTTTTTATAACACCTTTTTTTCAGTGCTGGTACACATACCTTTCAGTGCTTGAGTTCCTACCCACCCACAAACTGTCAAATCAGAGTCGTTTCTTTGTGGGCTTTTAGGTCCAAAAAACGTGATTCAACAAGCAGTTCAGATTTGCTTTGGTTTTATACATCACAAACTGCCTCTGGAATGAATATGCCCCACTTCTGGTTTGAAAACTACTCTCACATTGGAGGTTTTAGTATTCTGTTGAATATGAAAGTGTGTTCACTCGGTTTGGTTTGACTAAAATTAACTCTGTTGCCTGTCTGCCTTAGTGCATTCCTGACAAGCAGATTAAGACCACCTGAATGGATATGCTTTGGTCTGCATCCAAATTAACTCTTGTGATTAGTTTGATTAGTGTACAGTATCCCACAAAAGTGAGTACACCCCTCACATTTTTGTAACTATTTTATTATATCTATTCAGGGGACTACACTAAATATATGACACTTTGGTACAAGGTAAAGTAATCAGTCTACAGCTTAAATTTAGGGTAAATTAAAGCCAAAGCCTTTAATGTCTAAACCACTGGCAACAAAAGTTAGCACACCCCTAAGTGAAAATGGCCAAAATGTGCCCAATTAGCCATATTTGCCCTCCGTGTATCATGTGACTTGTTAGGGTTACAAGGTCTCAGGACTGAATGGAGAGCAGGTCTAATGAATTTGGTGTTATCGCTCTCACACTCTATCATACTGGTCACTGGAAGTTCAAAATGGCACATCATGAACAAGAACTCTAAGAGGATCTGAAAAAAAGAATTGTTGGTCTTGTAAAGATGAACTAGGCTACAAGAAGATTGGCAACACCCTGAAAGTGAGCTGCAGCATGGTGGCCAAGACCATACAGCGGTTTAACAGGACAGGTTCCACTCAGAACAGGCCTCACCATGGTTGACCAAGTTGAGTGCACATGCTCAGTTGAGTGCACATGCTCAGCATCATATCCAGTGCTACCAGCTGCTGCCAACATTGCTGTAGAGGCTATATCACTGTATCAAACTGGTCTTCATAGCTGTCGTCCCAGAAGGAAGCCTCTTCTAACAAGCACAAAAAAGCCTTCTAACAAGACAAACAGACTAAGTACATGGATTACTGGAACCATGTCCTGTGGTCTGATGAGACCAAGATAAACTTATTTTGTTCAGATGATGTCAAGCGTGTGTGGCAGCAAACAGGTGAGAAGTACAAGGTGTAGGTGTATCTTGCACCTACAAGATGACCACTGCCTTGCTAATGAAACTGAGTGTAAAGGTAAAACATGTCTCCAGACTTAAACCCTATTGAGCATCTTTGGGGCATTTTCAAACGGAAAGTGGAGGAGCAGTGCAAAGTCTAACATCCACCAGCTCTGTGATGTGGAAACCTGTGAAGCTCTAGTGAACTTCGGGCAGTTTAGCCATTTGCACTTTTGTTACCAACGGTTTAGACATGAATTTACACTGTTACACAAGCTGTAGACTGTCTTCAGTGTTAAGATATAATAAAATAGTTGGGGTGAGGGGTGTACTCACTTTTGTGAGATTTTGTAGGGACTCAACACAAGCTAAACAAGAGTAACCAAACAAATCACAGGGGGTGACGTTACAAGAAGCGATGTTTAAGGAACACGTAATTTCACATAGCAGTACTTCTGGTGATATTTAAGAACCATGCTTGATTCTTTCATTCCAATGGACACACTACTCAAGCATACCTGGTTCAGGGTCATGGGTAAACTGCCCATTACACATTGGTACAGATGACTTTCTAGCATGCATGGTTTGCAAAAAAGAGGAATTCAATAAAAGTACCTCCTTGTGATTTGTAAGATGGTAAAAAATATGGGCACATATTAAGAAACTCCACAAGCATGTTTAGCCTAGCACACACATCATTGTTGTGACAATTATGAAAGTTCACCAGAAAGTCCAATCAGTTTGTAACCTCATTCATATGACTTTTGTTTATACATTTTGTTTTGATTATAAGAACGCCAATGTGACCACAAAGCGAACCATGACTAAAATGTAACAATGTATAATTTTCAGCTTTGGTATACTGAAATACAAGTATAAACACACCCTAAGTGCTAAGCAAGGGAACTCCTCTGATGTTGGCTGCACAGAACAGCACAAATTGGCCCGCAGCCCCAGAGAACAGAAGAGCTGAGTGGATTATTTTGATGGCAACATCAAAGCTACAGTCAACTAAAACCTGCCCTAAACTGTTTGGAGCTAAGATAAATTATATCTTACGTCAAATAGCTTGTAAGTAATTACACTATTTTATGAACATCGTGATTAAGTACCATTGAGTAGACAGCTGCATTTAATCCCATTGTAGCATTTATTTATTTACATGATCGTTGGGGAATTATAACAAAAGCGTGTCAAGACATTTCATTAAGACCCCAGTTGGTGTTAACTGTGTTAACGTGCGAAAAGGGGCTATAGTATGCGACATTTTACATGGAATAGGAAAGTATTGCAACTTAATATAAAATCCACAAATAATAAAATTGTATAAATCCAATTTCTAAGCACTGTGCACTTGTTTGAGTTTTACACACAGATGAAAAAGAATGAGTGTAACACAGTATAACTCTGTAAATGTGTCCTCCACGAGGACTGGACTTCTGAACTTTAAAGAGGCAAGAAACTTGTAAGAATTTTATTTGGATAGTCAACTTTAAAAATAACAAAACAGTGGCCCCATTTTCAAAATGTGAAAGAATTCCAGAACTCAATGGCTTCAATAAACTCAGCTCCTTTGATAATGGTTAAGGCCCTTGCTGTCCACAAGTGGTTTTGGTGTATTGTATACATTATAAAGAGCAATTTACATATATTGTTGAGTTAAATGAACATATATTTTGCTTGTCGTGTCTGCTTGTTTGTTTATACGTGTATCTTACAGTTTTAGTGTTTCTGTTGTAGTTTACACATAACAAACCTGTTTGTATGCAGTAAATATTGGTTTAAAGAGCAAGGTTGTACATTTATGTAGAGTTGTAATGATCTACTTAACAGTCTGTACTTGAGGATAAGACTCATTTTGTAATTGTTAGTGTTAGTGTAAACCACTTTTGGATATCTGCTTCAGTGCATGTTTTTACATAGCAGAATTACCGGTTCACTGATGCCAATACCAGATGGACTTCATAGACTTTACAAGGAAAGAGCAACTAACCCTAACCCTAACCCTACTACGTAGAGAAATTGAAGACTGTTGACATACCTTAGCCTTTTTAACCTGAGAAGCCAAGGGCTGGATGATCACTTTTGTCTCCTGCTTGATTTGAGCAACAAGTTACTTATAGAACTGGCATGGCTGGTCTTGAAATTTCTGTATGAAGCTTAGCTGGTTAGACCTTACCTCCCTTTCATTTAGATTAAGTGCAGATGAAAATTAATACATTTAAGGATACAACTGAGCATCTGTCACTAAATACAACATAACTTAAAGATTATTTAACAGTAGTGATGCTGGGGCATGGTGGTTAAATCTGAAGCATCACACCGAACACTCTGGTAAAATGATTTTAACTTAGCAATGCTTTTGTAAAACCAAGCCCAACCAGATAATGGGTAAAGAAATGTCACTTAACATTTGCAGTGAATTTAATTTTGTCCTTCCAGTCTCTTAGTGAGCAGTGTGTATGATGACGAGGGATTTTAATTTCACACAATGAAAATAATTGACAAAATGTCACCCTATGAAACCTAATCTATGGCCAATTCAAAAAGGTCAAATTGAAGAAACAGATTGCTTCGCGCCATCATTCCCCTGTACTTAGTCACTTAGTCACTACCCTGGTCATGAGGTTTCAGGTTGATAGAGTTTAATATCAGCAGAGAAATTCTTTTTTTGTTATCAATTGTTTTATTTTTCTGAAAAAAATGTATACAATAAACATGAATATAACAAATATTAAAAGTATACACCCCCCTTTCCCTCCCTCCCTCCCACATTCCTGTTTCTCCTCCCATTCCTCCCTCTCTCCAAGAAAACGGTCTTATGGGAGTTGCCAGAAGCATCTGATCCAAAACCTGTATGGTATCTGCTCCCTTATGTCTGCCTCTCCTAACTCCTGCTGGCTTTTGCCCCTTTGATATAAGATGCTGGTTGTAAATAGCTTTTGCCTGTTCTGTGGGGTTGGTGTGTTGATGAATATTTTTTTCTCTTTCCCTTCATCCTTTTCTTATTTTCACATCCTAACCCCAGTCTGGGACATAACGCCCATGCTGTGAGAAGCGTGACACATGACACAACACATATATGGAGCCCAACTTTTATTCTGGTCACCCACTTTACAACCAAATTAATTCTCTCAGCCTTTTTAACGAGGGATGTGAAAGAATGTTTTTGGGAATTAAATGTCAGCTCACCACAGATGTAGGAGAAAAGAACTTGGAACCATTTAGCAGCTTCTTGGCATTTGGGCTATCAGAATAACACTTAAATTCACAGCAGTACAACTTTTTAATAGGGAAAAGACACTTCACCAGATCGGTTTACAAACTAAATTCTAGCCTGCAACTAAAAGGAAACTGTTGGTTAAGATTATGCACTGTGTATTTGTCCTTACATATTCAGCCATGTTTCTGTGGATCCTGGTGACTCATTTATCTTGGCTTTGCCTTTTAGTAGAAGCTGGTCTTGGTGCTTATGCTTATGCTTTGTTACAACATTACAGCACATAGCAGATATTTCATGTTACATTTTCAGATAAATCGTGTCAAGGAAAACAAGGAAACTGTGTCTCAATATTTTACAAGAGGAAGTGAATGGATAATATTGTTTGGATACACAAAATGTCATGTCCCAAGCAACTGTGTCCATATAAATTCAGCCCACAGCATTGGGGCGAATATCGTCCTTCAGACCATGCCAAAGGATGAAGCATGATTTATAATTCAAGCAAATACATTTCCACTGCTTTGAAAGGGGTGTGCTTAACAAAAAATAACTATTGGAAAGATGGCATCATGTGAAGGTGAATGCCCCTGAGCTCTTCATCACTAAAAATGGTTATCTATGAAGATTGTACACTGTAACTTACTTTTATAGGGATCAAACCATATTTTCAGTTTAAATTTTACAGTTTCAATACATTTATGTACATTCAATACAGAACACATCATCAATATTGATTACAGCAACAGTGCATTTCGGTATGTACACATGGTCTGAAAATCCTGCTGAAGTTCAAACCAAGCATCAGAATGGAGAGGAAGGGTCGTTTATTTTATTTGAGTATTTTAAAAACTGCTACTAGGATCTTCACTCACAGGTTCAATGTGATATGGAAGAGACCGTACCTCAAGTAATTACTCTCTACAATTGAAGCAGGCATGAGAGCATTTCTGAATGCAAAACATGCCGAACCTTGACTACAGCAGCCAAAGGACCACAATGTTTGGCCCTTTTGTCAGGTAAGAATGGTCAACTGAGGATACAATTCACCAACACTGGATAATAGAAGATTGGATAAAACACTGCCTGGTCTGATATCCAAAACTTGGATAGTAGCATAAACAACATGTAAGGTGGTGGTGGTGGTGTAATGGTGTGGGGCATATTTTCTAGGCACACTTTGGGCCCCTTAATACCAATAGAGCATTGTTTAAACACCAGATAATACCTTCATGATCACAGTGCACCCATCTTCTGATTTCTACAACCAGCAAGATTATGTGTCATGTTACAAAGTTAATCTGAGCCATGTTAATCTCAAACTGGTATCTTGAACATGACAATAACAGTACTCACAGTTCCAGGCCACAGAATTTTGCATCATGGATGGATGTCTCCATAATGGAGACAAATCTGCAGCAGCTGCACAATGATGTCAATATGGACTAAAATCTTGGAGGAATGTTTCCAGCACCTTGTGGAATCATAAAGCATTTCTAAGATTTGCGGCAGTTATGAATGCAAAGAGGAGGGCCAGCCCAGTACTAGCAATGTGCTAGTATAAATCACACCTATAAATCACAGTCACACCTGTGTGGAGGACTCAAAAAATGGCAGTAACTGTAACAAAGGTCGGGAGGACAAAATAGCACCTATAGAATCTTTAATTATGAAAACACTTTAGTTTACAAATTGAAAATAAAACAAATCAAAACATTCAGGCTGTGATGGTTTCTAAATATTTTGAGCGTATGTCAAAATTGTATCTTTTACTACTTTCTATGTATGGATTGTGACTTAAATATACTTGAACTGAAATGTATACTTTTTTTTCTTTTAATGTATGTGATTCCCTAGCTACAACGAAGGACAAACAATTACTCATACTTTCAAAGACACTGCAACATGTGCAACTATTTAGTATTTTTTAGACAGCATGTCCCGCAGCAGAAACAGTCTGGTACTGATTGACCTCTGAACACTCCGGGGAGCTCATTCCAACTAATGACAAGACATCTTGCCCTGAATTTAGAAAAAGCGAATATTTTTCTTGTTTTTCATTTAATTTTAGAATATCTTATACTAAATACTAGCACAGACAATATAACAGATATTATGTACAATTGATACTGTGCTATCGCAGTTAAGACTATGACTGGACTCCCCATGCGAAGTCCTATCCTACATTTGCTTAGACATTGAGACTGTATCAGTTGGATAAAGGTGTCTAAATGTAAGATTTTATAATTAGAACAAGACGGTAGAAAATGAGGTATTATATCAGAGCTGGGCAGATTATGAAACTGGAAGAAGGTGTTACTGAGCAAGTGTTCATGTGAAGGAAAGTTCTTCTAAATCTGTCTATGATTTAAGTGTTTATTCAGACCAGATGTAGGAAGAACACTGAGGGGAAGTAAGAACGTAGGTTGGTTAGGCATCCAGCTGAGACTGAGCCAGGACTGGTAGAGCCCATTGACTTTTGTGGTCAGAGATTTTTAGTGGGTTATTTTGACTGCCTACATTATTTACATTTGTAGCATTAAGTAGAAGAGATTTTCAGAGTGACATACAACACATGCAATGTACCAGTGTGCCAAATACAAGCAAACAAGAAACAAAACTGGGGGTTAGGGACCTTGCTCAAATGCCAAACTATGGAACTGTGGCAAGTGGGACTGGTGCAGTTGGATAAGAAGGAAGATGTATTTATGATATGTTTATACCAAAAACAACAATCACTACCCAGTCCAAACTGGCCGTGCCTCTGTATTGACATTTAACTTTAATTAATACATTAATAAGTTATGGTTTTAGGTTATCTTCATGACCCCAGAATAATGTCTTTTTTAAATAATTGAAATATAATTTTTATAAAAATATACTTTAAAATTATAATTTAAATAATTTATTAAAGTGAAGTCTGAAAGCCGTACCATTCAGTACCCAAAGACTCTGCAGCACACTGCAGAAACGATGGAAAAAAAATTGAACTGTTGCTTTATTGCAACAATTACGACTGGTACTTGTGGTAATCAAAAAGTTTTGCTACTAGGAATATACAAAGTAGTATATACAGTCGTGACCAACAGTTTTGAGAATTTGGTCTTTGGAAATCTGGTTTTCAGAAAATTTGCTGCATCAGTTTTGATGGTGGCAATTTGAACTCTAGATTGTGAAGCGTGATCAGATTTGCAGAATTGCAGTTCATTGCAAAACCATTCCATGCCTTGAAAATGACCTTATCACAAACATTGCTGCATTCATGCAACTGCCTTTTAGCCTTACAAAATTGCCTGGTAACATAATTTTGATGATCTTGTTGGCTCTGGATAAAAGGTCAATGAGGACAAGACAGCTGATATCACTCCTTGGTGCTGATTACATGAGCACTGGTTGCTTTAATAGGGTAGTAGTTCTTTGAAATTTTCCTCTATTAACCATAGTTACCGCCAATGAAACGTGCAGCCTTCATTGCATTGCATCAAAAGATTTTAACAGGTAAGGACATTGCTGCTTGTAAGATAGATCATCAAGAACTTCAAGGAGAATGGTTCAATTGCAAAAGGCTTTAGGGCACCCAAGAAACTCAAGTAAAAATCAGGATTGTATCCGAAAGTGTAGTGCAGAGCTTGCTCAAGAATGGCAGAGGCCAGCTGTGAGTGCTGATGAATTCACAGTAAGACAAAAGCTTTTGGAGGATGGCTTGGTGTCAAGAAGGGCAACAAAGAATCCACTTATAAGAAAAACATCAAGGACAGGCTGGCATAACACAGGAAGTGTGGGGATTGGACTGTGAAGGTCTGGTGTACAGTTATTTCTTCTAATGAAGGCCCTTTCAGACTGTTTGGGACATCTGGAAAAGTTATTGCCCAGAGAAGAGAAGGTGAGCACTACCATGGGTCCTGTGTCATGCCAACAATGAAGCATTTTGAGACCATTCATGTTTGGAGTTTCTTCTCATTCAAGGGAGTGGATTTGCTCAAAATGTTGCGTAAGAACACTGCCATGCATAAGGAATGTTATCAAAACATAATACAAGATCAACTTCTTCCAATGATCCAGGAGCAATTTGGAGAGGAGCAATGCTCTACTTAAACTTATTTTGGTAACAGGCACTCTGTATTGTACCTGAAATGTGTTTGAAAGTCATATATTTTAGCTGTATTATTCTAATATGTAATGAAGTTATACTCATCCTTTTATCCCTCTATCGAAGCTTGATTTTGAGAAGCAAAAATGCAGTTCATGTGCAATTTAGACCTGCCTAAAGTGTGACGCATGATTTGATTTAGTATTTTCGGATTTGCTGTGGTATGTTCCGGATTTGCTGTGGTGCTTTAGGATTTTCTGTAGTGCTGTCAGATTTGCTGTTGTGTTTTCTTTTGTCTTATTTTTTTGAACTTCTGTACCCTGATTTTAATCTTATCCATTACCTGTGGGCTGTATTGGAATGTCAACTCTGCGCCAGGTTTCACTGGCAAACAATTTGCTAACCACTGAATTGGAATGAATCTTTGCAATAATTTGGAAAAATGCCTTATCAGAACAATGAAAGCTGTTATATGGAAGATAACAGCTTCATAGAGACTGAGTCTAAAACAGTAGTTATGTGCAGATGAATAATGGCTAGAACAAGCATACACTGCATACGTGTATCATAATTGTATTTTTTTTGGAGTTTTGTGTTATTAACGGGCAGTGTACCCAAACATGAGTTAAACAACTGTCAGTTAAAAGGTTAGTGTTTACTATATACAGATATGCTGTGTTAGTAATAGGTTCAATAATAAGCTCACTATCTCTGGAGAATTACAGAAATTGTGGTGTTTTGTCTGTGACGTGTTTGTAGCTGACTAGAGAGACTGTATGACTGTATGGAACATTGTAAGTTAAATTAGAAATTTACAACAACTAAAACTGAATTGAAATAAACTAAGAATAAAACAATATTTTCCTCTGCACTAACTAACTAAATCAACAAACCTCTGTGTCATTTAAAATGTGTCATAATCAGATACTGTACTGTACTGGAGACTGTGATATTGGGTTCTGGTATAAGAACTCCACCTAGATGTAATGGAAAAGTTAATGTAACCCAAGATCAGACACATATGTAGTATAGCAGCAAAAGGACTTTATTGGGTGTGAGTAAAAGAAGCGTCTGTGGACATATCACATGCTATATAACTGAACACTATTTTTTTTCATGTTTTGATTTATGCTTATGCCATGGTTGAGCATGACATAGAAGATGTAATGTAACTGTGTTACTATAAGTGTAATTGTCTTTTAAACCTGTGTTTGTTCACACAATGAGAGATTGTTCCTGTCCTAGTTTCCCAGTCCAGCTGTGTGCCTGCAATGCTGAAGAATCTATAAATTACCAGAGTAACAGTCTAATAGCCAGCACAGCTGCACAGCACTCCCTCTCTCGTTCTCTTTCTCTCTCTCTCTCTCTCTCTCTCTCTAGTTGATCGATGGGAAGTCCCCGCAGTGGCAGAAAGCCAAATGTGTGTGTGTGTGTGTGTATGTATGTGTGTGCATGCATGTGTTAATATTTACTTATATATTAACTATTTATTTACACAAACCCATGTCTTCATGAAGAAATACTGTAGCTCTCTTATTCGTATCCTTACCTGATGAGAGACTGCCTGTTTGCTTGGGCATTTAAGATGACGATGGGGTGAGGTAAGAAAGCGTATGAGAGAGATAAAGGGAGTGGAAAGAGATTAAGAGAGTGATTTAGAGAGTGATGAGGGGAGTCTGGATGTCTGGACAATCAGAAAGGCAGACAACTATAAGTTACTGGCACTAGTACATTTTCTCAGTGAGCTTCAGGAGAATGCAGTAAAATTGCAGAAGTAATAATCACTCCTGAGTTTTAGACTGAAATTGCAGTTTTACAAGTTTGCACAGAGCCCTGATATGGAAGCCCAGAAGTGCAAAACAAATAAAAAAAAAAGCGCACACAACAGCAAATCCAGAAAACCCAAGCACCCAAGCAAATCAGAAGACACAATGTGCTATATGATTTTCAATGTACTATACGATTTACAGCCATAATTGTTCTTACAAATGTTCTCTTCCTTTAAATTCAACATTTTAGTGTGCATTTTCAAGAGTTTTTCCTGAGTTTTTTGTGGAGGATTTTAGAGGAGCCTTGTAGCAGCAGCTACAGCAGTATTTAACGCAAGATTTCGTCCGTCCAGAGTTGTTGTTGGATTTTTCTATTCGCATTGATGTTAAATCGGCCACCAACAAGCAGGTCACAATATGTGTTTAAATATTACAGGTCTTATTTCAGGACCAAATAATTCTTGTACAATAAGCAATTTGGTCCTTGACTGCAAAATAAACATAAAGCTATGTACAGTGTAACACAGAATTACCAAAGATATCCTGCTGTGTCTGGAATTAAGACGTTAGCAGTGGATCCTTTAAGCCCTGCTAGTTTTAAGGTTGGGCCTCCATGGATTGAACTAGTTTGTCTAACATATCTCACAGATGTCTGCTTGAGGTCTGGGGAATTTGGAGGGCAAGTTAGCACCTTGCAGTCTTTGTCATTGTTCTTCAAGTCGTGAAGCCTGAATAAGTTTTTCAATGTGGCAGTGCAGACCAATCCTGCTGAAAAAGGCCACTGACATTAGGAAATATCTTTGCCATAAAGGATGTGTTCTTGGTCTGCAACAATGTTACGGCAGGTGGTAAAACATTGCCCAGATTATCACACTGTCAATGTAATTTAATTAATCTGTCAGTGAATTTAATGTTCTGGCTGCTTGATTTATGCTGGATGTTGAGCAATGTGCTGCACAGGGGTCGTTTTAAATTATTTTTGAAATGTCTGATGACTAGGTTTTTATAGTGGATTAACTGTATTACTCTCGGTCATATAATTATCTATTCTAGTTCAATATATTTGAGAATGCATCTTGAGAAGTTTCGTAAGGTGTGATCATATCATTGTTTTGTCTGTGTATAGCCTGGGGGTGATTTAAACAAAGCATGCGTTACAACCACAGCAAGTGCTTCTAGACAAAACAAAGAAAATCAAAGGGAAGACCGTCATAAGTCAAATAATTGCATATTCCGAATACTTATTTTAACCTAATTAATATACATCTTGAACAAAATGATTTTACTTGGTCTTTGGCTTTAAATTGTATATCAGATATGCCTAAATGACATGATATGCCGAAATGAATGGACAAATGTATCTTTATAATTGCTTATATAATTGTAATAGGTAAATTTGCTAACATTTATGTTCCACAAACATGAATTAATACTCATTAGTGAATGTAAACCAGAATTTCCTAAAATCTGTTTTTCTGCCATAGGTATCAAATTCACACTGGGCTTCAGCACTCCATTATTCGCCCCACTCAACCCAACTGTCTGCCCCTTGAGAATGTCACCCTCCCGCAAAAGCTGAAGAATGCAGGATATGCCACACATATGGTTGGCAAGTGGCACCTAGGTTTCTACAAACGCAGCTGTATGCCAACACAGCGTGGATTTAACACCTTCTTTGGTTCTTTGTTGGGAAGTGGTGACTACTACAGTCACTACAAATGTGACAGCCCTGGAATGTGTGGCTATGACCTACACGAGGGTGAAGAAGCTGCCTGGGAGCAAGACCAAGGCATCTATTCCACACACATGTACACTCAAAAGGCAGTGAATATTCTAGCCTCACACAATCCCAAACAACCTCTCTTCCTGTACTTGGCATACCAGGCAGTGCATTCACCTTTGCAGGTCCCAACTCATTATTTGGATCGTTATAAATCCATACCAAATGTGCATCGCCGAAAGTATGCAGCCATGGTCAGCTGCTTGGATGAGGCTATGCGCAACTTAACTGTTGCACTCAAGCGCTATGGCTACTATAACAATATGGTCCTGGTGTACTCTTCGGACAATGGGGGTCAGCCTCTTGCAGGTGGCAGTAATTGGCCTTTAAGGGGTGGTAAGGGAACTTACTGGGAGGGAGGAATACGGGCAGTGGGGTTTGTACACAGCCCATTGTTAGCAAAGAGGGGCACTTGTAAGGGCCTTGTGCACATCACTGATTGGTACCCAACACTTGTAACACTTGGTGAAGGTACGTTGGATGAGAACCAGAATCTGGATGGCTACGATGTTTGGGAGTCGATCAGCGAAGGGCGTCCTTCTCCACGACAAGACATTCTCCACAACATAGACCCTATTTACACCAAAGCTAAGAATGGCTCATGGAAAGAAGGTTTTGGAATCTGGAACACAGCTGTCCAAGCAGCTCTTCGAGTAGGTCATTGGAAGCTCCTGACAGGTGTTCCAGGTTACAGCGACTGGGTTCCACCACAGACTTTCTCCACCATGATGTTAACTAATCGCTGGCACAATGAACGTGTGCGCTGGGATAGAGGCAAGACATTGTGGCTATTTAACATCACAGCAGATCCTTTTGAGCGCGTGGATCTCTCGAGGCGCTATCCACATATTGTGAAAAAAATGCTACTCAAACTTTTGCGGTACAACAAGACAGCGATACCATGCCGCTATCCACCCAAGGACTACCGGTCCAATCCACAGTACAACGGAGGAGTCTGGGGACCCTGGTACTCAGATGATGGTGAAAAAGAGTTGGAAAACAACAACATTCTTTCTAATCATTTATGGAAGAAAAGCAGTAACAAAAAAGGGAAACGCAAAGAGAAGTTTAAAATGAAAGCCTAAGATTTTTGTTTTGTTTTGGGTTCCTAAATACTTTTAAAGAATAGAAAACTCAGGGACTGACAAGCAGATCTCATCTGTTCACACTAGTTTTACTGGTTTTCACTGACAGATTTTATATTTAGATAAATTTACCTCTAGTTTGATTATTTTATATTTAAGCATCAGTAGTTGCTTGTATGAATCCTAAGAGTTTTAGAAAGAAACCAAACACTGCTGTTTCCAGCTTAGACTTTGATACTGTTTGTTGGAGTTTTAAAGTTATATTTATTTTTATATACTTTATTGCATGCTTAAATTATAATAACATTGAACCAGATATACACTTGTATACTTGAAAATGTAGATTTTAGGCAGATTTGAGTGAGTGAGAGTGCCATGTTCTTATATGACTACATGCTATAATAGTTTTACAAAATTTTACCAGAAGACAATGTACAATGTTTATGACCTCAGCTATTTGAATTTATAAATGACATTGTTGTATTTACTACTTTATGCTGGTTGCTGTGTGGTCTAGTACCAGTTCAACTTGATGCTAAAACAATAAACCAAATGTGAACTTGTTTTCAGCCTATTTAACTTGTTATAGTTCTTTAGGTGTTTATCCTTCCTTCTCATGAAGCCATGTTGAAAATGCCCAAACAAAGCATAATAATGTTTATCTGACAGACAGCACAGGGCACAAGGCACAAGACAGGGTGTCAATCCATTGTAGAGGACATAGACTTATAAACATACATTGGAAACACCAGTTAATGCACACGTCTTTGGATTGTGGAAGAAAAACGTACCCAGACAAAACCCACACAGACACGGGGAGAGCTCAGGGTCGGGACCGAATCATTTATATATTTAATATTGTGCCTGGACAAACTCTACAGTATGTCTCCAAGGACTCAACGTTATTAGTAACATTAGTCTTTAAAGCACATGGATTGACTGAATGGAACCAGGGTTTAAATAGCAAAGGATATGATGGGAAATGTGGGAAAATTCAGATGAATAAATATGCTGTCGGCAGCTCAGGGCTAGGATGAGGGCACATAAGATTATGAGAAAAACCTGGGATGGAATCTTCTATGATGGAAATCGAGAAAGAAGGCATGACAGCTAAACGCCTATCTTCAATCGCCTGCACCGCTCAGTGCATAGGCTTCTGGAGAGGCACAAAAATGGTTGCTGCAGTGACTTCGTTTGCTAGGGCCTCCATGGTTGTGTGGAAGAAGTTCACAATCTAGCGACATTAGAAAAGCGATTTGCAGGCACTGCTAATAATAAGTGTTAAATGTCCGTCAACAGAAAAACAATATAATCACAAATGCAACCATGACAGCAGGCTGAGGGAGCCAGAAGTAGATTGGTGACACAACCAGGTAAGGAAACGTGCAGTGAGTGAAAGAAAAAGCAGACCGGGAGGAGGATGGAAATAATGCTAACATGCGAGTCAGAAGCCAAGCCAGCCCATGTGGCCCCATGTTTTGGTGTCAGGTTGGTCTGCATTCAAAATTTTGGTGTAGCAGATTATTATATCATAAGGTACAGCTTGCAGAAGGATTACATAGCAAATGGTAGTTGTTTTATGGGGTCTAACAGTTTCATCATTGCCAACAGTATCCATCATTGCCAGAATCATATTAAACTAATGCAGATTATTGCTTTAATCTACACATGAAGTCTAGTTTTCCCTATTAATTTAAAAGGAAATTCTTACCAAAGTGTCTTAGACTCTTTTAGATCAAATGATCAGGTATAGATTGCAATATGGAGTTGTTCATTTGTTAAACTTCTCTCAGTAACTTCAAACTTCAACACAGCCTGTAATCTACTTTACTCCCCTTCACTGACTGACAGTCAGTGAAGCTTGTGCATCTTTGGGTGTCTGTGACAAGATCATGTAGCCATTACAAAGATGCCATGATGCCAAGAAGCAATAATAGACTAATGATTTTTGGACAAACAGTTTTTAATGGCTAGATGTACAGGTTTCATCAGAAGTGAATAAGGTGTGGGTGGGTGTGTTTTACACTGAATATAGACATCATCATTTAACAGACAGCAATGGTTTTGTAATAGGCAAAGCAACTTCTATGGTCGACTAGTAAAATGAAATGATTATATGTGAATATACAGGTGGTGCTCTATGTAATAGGTTTTCCTATTCCCCTAAAAACACTATCTGACACTGCAATAAAGATGAGGCAAATTTGGTGAATAGAAAAGAAAAAAATGTTTTACCACATCACATCATTAACATTGACATGTACAGTCAGCATTACATAAAATGCTAAATTTTAGCCAAAAACAAGAAAGACTTTTCCAAGTGCATGAGGCACTCTTGCGTAATAGAGCATTTACTGTAGACTAGCCAAATGTCTTAATGGTAAAATCATGCCAGGTCATAAACCAGAAGCGTTTTTGGTAGGTTTTCAACAGTATTACTTAATGCTCATCTGGTCAAAGTGAGAATATTTTGTAGTTTAAAGACTGTGTGCTTACATAGCTTTTTAAACAAATATAAGTCTTCATGCGTAATTCAGTTATGAAATGATTACACCAATAAGAATTCAAATCAGAACTGCAGTTATTGTCAACTACTTTTTCACATACAAGGAATTTGACATGGAGTACTGGCCATTGCATTATGACACACAACAATAAAAAACATGGACTATCTCATACAGTTTGTGCAGGTCAATAATATATTAGACAGTAAACAACCAGTCTCTTCTCGAGTGTTTCTAGTGTTAATCAGTATTCTCTAAAGTGTGATGATCGACACAACATACAACTGGGAAACCTGAGAGAAAACTTAGATCAAGGGCAAGGGTTCAACAACTGACACCCAGAAAGACCATCAATTTGCATCCCTCATAGTAAATTCTGAAAAACTGGGACTGTGGACTCAAGCCACCTGTGTCTTGTGTCTATTGACTTAGCAAGGTTTTTTCATTGGTAGTGTTTGGGTTTGGTACTTTTGTGATTTCTCTTGACTTATGTATTCTTCACACATGCCATTATATGACGGCCCTTTTATGAGAATGAACTAGGTGCCAGAGACCCACACAATGTCTGGTACTCTTTTTGCCAAGGAACCACATTTGACTTTACACTCTTCATAAAGGATGACGGTAAATCATAAACAACTGTTTATCTGTTTCTTTGACTCTTTCTTGATTTTTTTGTTTTGCTTAGATTTTCCGGTAAATAGAGCATTATTACAACACTCATAGTGCAAATCTTCAGCAAACATAGAAGGTGGGTTCAGCAACAAGGCCTGGCCATAATGGTTATCAGAAACTGTATACACTGTTAATTACCGTCATTATGTTTTAGGTGTGTTTATATATATATATATATATATATATATATATATATAACACTACAGAAATGCCACAAATAGGTTAAGTGGTAATTT
>JAUZST010002993.1:0-17537 GCA_034779995.1 Parotocinclus haroldoi
ACCAAATCAATAAAGCAATAATGTGTCAAGAGCATTTTCTAGAAATAATCCTACAGTGGGACACCAGTTTGTTCCTACCCTTTAACTCTTCGACAGCTGCAATTCTGCAATGTCACGCAGCTAAACTCCAAAACCTAATTTCCTGTTAAAAACGTATAATAATATCATCAGAATAAAACGTGCAAGGCAATCACTCGCACTTACTTTTTCTGCTCGGTGCGGCTTCTGATTCCCATCCAACCATTAATCGCATAGCAGCCAAAAGGTAAAGCTGCTTCAGACAGGACATTTTCTCTTCTGTAACCCCCCCAAAATTCAGTCTGCTTTTATCTTTAGTGACTTTTCCTTTACTGTAACAGCGACAGACAGCACAGACGGACTCATACTGCTCAATAGCCATTAATACTTCAGAGCTTTATTAGACGCGCCCCCTGCTGGAGGACGAGCTGCATTACACAATTACAACCGCCGTGTTTTATATTGAGACGCCTCTATAGGGGCAGTAATGGATTTGGGGTCTCACAAAAAAAGATACTCTCAAAACATGGTTAGGTTTGATTCTATTTACTTCGACAGCACGGAGATTCTTATGAATAAATAACAGTGATCCATTTGCCTGACACCTATATGGTTTATGAATTTGTTGTAGGCTACAGCCATTAAGGTAGGTGACTATTGATCAGAAGGTCCAAGTCTCAGGTCCAAGTCCCAGCACTGGCAGCTTCCCCCTGTTTGGCCCCCGAGCAAGGCAAGGTCACTTAACTCTAATTTGCTTGGATTGCTTGTATCATTAGCAGACGCCTTCTCCATATGGCTGCAGATCAATTTCTGTTCCTCCTTGATGTGATGTTAACACACAGGATGTCATATTGAGTCATTTCAAGCGCAGGAGTCGTTTATTAGATACAGAGTTATAGCAGCACATGGTACAAACAGGTACATTGTGTGGAATCCATGCAGTTGTTTACGAAAACTGTTCAAAGTGAGAGTAAAAGCTGTGCAAGAACCATAAAAAAACATATTCATCGTTTCCTGATTGTTGCTTTCATTTAATGGATGAAAGAGGTCAGCATTCAGCTGGACGATTTACGCTCTCGATATTTGCTGCATGTTCGGCGGCTTTCGCGTAAACCATCTTGTATTTCCTCTTCATGTCTTTCAGCAAGGTCAGGGCCTCCTCATACTCCTTCCTGTATCTGTTTCTATGCTGAAGAACTTTCTCTGCACAAAGCACAAAGGCAAGAATGTTCGAATTTAATCCCAACTGTAGATTCATCGCTGGGTGGCAAATCTATCAATTCTATTATGCCTTCAATACAGGAAGCTATACACACACACACACACACACACACACTCATGGATAAAACTCACCAAGAAGAGGTTGTTGGAATCAACTGAAACTCCGTAGGTATGAATGTAATGGTGATATGTAGCCTGTATAAAAGCGATGCCGGACTGTGGTAGCCTAGCGGTTAAGGTACTGGACTCTAGAGCTCATAGTCCAGGGTTCAAATCCCACCTCTGCCACAGTTGGGCCCTTAAGCAAAGCCCTTAACCCACGATTGCTTGAATTGTAAGTTGCTTGGGATAAGGGTGAGAGAAAGGATACGTTTGGTAAGGAGGCTCCAGTTAACCTTTTAGGACACCTCTAGTCTGGATACAACATAAGATAAGCTTGAAGGCAGGTTCTGTATGGTATCCTGTGGCACAAACGTCCACAGATCTTACAGCTGGGTCTGTAGATTCTCTAAGGGCAGGATCGAAGCGCTCACCATGAGGCATCCATGTCAGAACCCAACCAGAACCTGGATTCATCACTAAAGATCCAGATTTCTCATTCGACAACACTGCCTGTCAATGGCAGGACGCACGACGGGTGCAGTGGCAACAAGTTTCCTTCATCTAAGCTCACAGGGGCGTGTACCAAAGGTGCCACCTGCGTCTGGATGGTGGCCAATAAAACCTTGGGAGCTGCTCGTGCTTGTTGGCAGATCAAGCGATCATTTCTACTGCTGGTCTGTCTGTGCCGTGTGTTAACCTGTATGTGTGTGTGTGTGTGTGTGAAACCAGTTCTCCCCAAATCACCTAACAGCAAGGCCAGAGCGTCCCAGTTGGTGGGCCAAGCGAATGTAGAGTAGCCGGTCAACATGTGTCAACGTGTGTTTTTGAGAGGCAGGAGAAAAGTCGAGAGTTAATGGATTTGGACCCAGTGTTTATTTGGACGCTTACATTCGAACTCGGGCATTTATTTAGGCCTGTGGAGAAATTATTTAGTGTCTGGAAGGCATGAATGCAAACCTGTGATGTTTAATCCAAAGTAAGACGGGATGTAGGAGACTGGCACAGCGGCTCAAACGCACACAATAAAGAAATAAGATATGATAAAAACAGCTGCAGTCACAACAGTGCATTTCCAGTAAACCTGTTACTCAACAGATCATCTCTGGCTCATGCATGTTTATTATTTAATCAAGTTCAGCTCCTCCGTTAACATTGTGTAACCTCACCGGTCCCGAGGGTGCAACAAGATAAACATGACTGTTCTGACTCAACAAATTTGGAGTGAAAATACAAAACAATTGCACTTTAAGAGAGATAACAAAGCTCCCGAGTATCATCAGAGTATTTTCACTCTACAGTCCTGATATGGATCAATATAGTACTGGAGCTTGATGCCAGTATAATATATTTACATTCACTCGTTCGTTCATTACCTTCCGCTTAATCCACACGGGGTCGCGGGCCAGCTGGTGCCCACCCTGCAACTCTGGGAGCAAGGGCAGGAACAACCCAAGAGGGGGCGCCAATCCATCATAGGGCGCACACAGTCACACACTGAGGGCCACTCTGGAGACACCAATTAACCTAGAACGCATGTCTTTGGACTCTGGGAGGAAACCAGAGTACCTGGAGTAAAACCCAGGCAGACACGGGGAGGACATGCAGACTCCACACAGAAAAGTCCCTGGGGTTGAACTCGGGACCTTGTTGCTGTGAGGCAGTAGTGCTACCCACTAAATATATATATATACATTTCTATAGAAAATAATATTGTAGAAATTGTATAAAATATAACAATCTGTGCAGGGAACAAACAAATCTATAGCACTTAAAGCAAACTGGGAAGATTTCTCAGAACTTGGCTGGCTTCTTAAAATTTCATTTAAAACGTGTCGACATCTTGTTCTGCAGAAGCTGGTTGTGTTCAGGCTTTTTCATGTAGAACATCAGCAAAACGTCTTCTGACCAGGCCCCTGACCTATTATTGCACATCGTTATTGTAAAAATAGCTTTATGTGGTGAAGAAAAGCTTACCTAGTGGAACTTCTCTTATTGATCTCCGTTCCCTTATTTCACTGACGATTTCCTTCACGTTCTCCTTGTTTGGCTTTAGTGATTTCACAAATACAAGGCAAATATACTTTATTTAGTGAAAGAATGAAAAAAAACGATCAGAAACGTATATGAACAGGGTCACAGGATAACGTCTAAAACGTCTCGCTAAAGCATTTCACCAATGAGGTTTGAGCACCTCTGTCCTACTTAGGATTAAACACAACACCACGTTTATTTCTGTTAAACCGCAGCCCTCGAGTTATACTGAATGACAGTCAGGAGTATCTCCAAGCTTTAAAAATGTCTGGTAAGTGTACATTGTATTGCCGTGGACATCTCCAGATGTTCCCTCTCTTACTACGTGGCTGACACTGACCTCGATTCTACGTCCACTGAAAAGCTCACCTTCGAATTTCATCAGAAATACCAAAGAGCTGAGGAAATTCTGGAAGGCGTGCGAGTTGCATTTTTAAACATTACATGCTCTCTTCGTGAGCTTCACATTTTTGATTCTGCGCCACTGCCTTTCAGTTTTATATTTTCTGGTGTTTTTTTTTTTTTTTTTTACCCCACTATCATTTACAATTATAAAAGGATTATCCATTTAAATTAAATCAAATTGTGTTATTCTAATAATGTTATTCGAGGATTAGAACCGACCGACTGGCGTACTGACTACGTCTGGTTTGGCGAGGTGATCTTGTTAGCACAGTTCTGCATTTCTGTTCCGGGAGAGCTGAAGCCAAGCACAATGCGTTCCCCGGTTGATCAGTTACCATCTGCTACAGCTCACCGGTTACAGGGTTATTAAATGACTTTCAGCTGGAACGACACCAAACTGTGGTAAATGTCAACTCATCAGCAGCACAAAGCAGCATCCAATCTCCAGGTCCTGTTCCATGATCAATGGTTCTACTGCCAATCTATGTTCGTTTCAGATTTCCTAACCAAATGAACCTCTTATTTGTTCTGTTTGCTCCAGGGAAAATGGTTAAACAATGTGTTTGGTGATTTAAGTTACCCTTTTCTGCCAGCCTCTACGGGGTCTCTGAAGAGATTCCGGATTTCCTCTCGACGATCCGTAGACCAAAAGGTTCTTGAGAGCGTGCTCCAGGACTCTCACAGCCTGCTGGATTCCTGATCAAACCAAAATAGGAAATCGATGCCTCGGACCTAATCTCCGCAACATTTTTAAAGTAAACATCAAAAATTACCAGCAGGCTCAGGAATGTCTAGGCTCTGACTAGCACCGTCATCATCATCAAGCAAGGCTTCAAAGCCTATTAGTTTCTCTGGGCATTCTCTCGCACGAATGCCTCCCTCGTTAGCCTCTGATTCTAGAAGATCGTTTATCTGAAATAAGGATTGGGAAAAATAGAAATGAAGTTAGAATTGCAGAATAGATCGTTTCCTTCATAAGCCACCTGGCTTTTATCGGTTGGCTGTTCTTTTAATGGCTGAAATGACCAAATTACCGAATTACCAAATATTTAACAAAAATCGAATTTTCTTTTTGCGCCAACTACAACTCCAAAAATCAGCAGAAATGGGAACGTATGGAAAAGGAATATAAAAAGGCAGCGTTTCTTACATTCCATTTGATTTTTGTTTCATTGCAGCCAGATATTTCAAGTTTTTACATTTATCTACATTTATGTAATTTAGCAGACGCCCTTATCCAGAGCGACTTACAGTTCGTACAGTCTTACAATCCAAACAATGGTGGGTTAAGGGCCTTGCTTAAGGATCCAACTGTGGCAGCTTGGCAGAGGTGGGATTTGAACCCTGGACCGTCAGGTCCACAGTCCAGTACCTTAACCGCGGTCCACAGTTTTGTCTGGTCATTCTCATTTCATCTGGGCGGTAAAACATTTAAAGCATTCCTTTTCACCGCACGCAAGAGACTTTTCCTTGAATCGTTAAAGGATGATGCAGTGCAGAGGGGCAAATATGTAAATCCTTTCCAGTTTTTAACTGACGAACATTGTTTTAAAACGTTTCAATCATATTCTCACACATTTGGTAATAAACTGGAGATCCTCTGACCACCTGTGCTCATCAGAAACTCATTCCTGGATGCTGCTTTTGTACCAAATCATGATTACAATCACCTGTTTGAAATAACATTATTATTAAAGTTTTGTTATTCATTACTAGCTCTAAACTGCCCCGTCCCAGTTGTTGGGGGAAATGTGTTGCAGGCCTGAAATGCAGTCAATGTGAATGTAAGAAACATTGTGTTTTTTTAAATTATGTCCTACTGATTTAGGGTTGTAGATCATATCATAAAACTAAGTGCTTCTGCTCACACTGCCACTGGTCTGTGTGTGATTGAAGCCACGCTGAATCACCTCTGTTACGAAGAACGCTTCATCAGCTTGCTGAATCTCAGTGGAGGTTTCTTTAGGAAGTTCCTCATGCATGATTTCAGGTCCACCAGCCGCAGTCACATCATTCTCCATCTCCACAGTGCTGGTACTCGGAAAGCAGAGCGGTGGCGCATTATTGGACCAGTCTGACGCTTCAGGGTTGGATCTTCCGGAACCTTCCGTCGTGGTAAGGGTGTCTGAAGGGTAAGCAGCTGCTGTGATCAGAGGAACCTTTGGTACTTTTGGGATTTTGGTTCTAACCTGCATGGGTGAGGAAAAAAAACCAAACAACCACTGTCATCCATATCACACGCCTCAGAATGGTTTAACCAAGATAACCACTTTTTACACTCATTAATAATGAGTTATGGAGGTCTGGGGAATGGTAACACCCAAATCATCAAGTTATGTTCACTGGTTAATGTGTTCCAAACCTCAGACCCTTACCACTGAAGTGTTTTGTACCAAAGTGGTAGCGGGTAGTTTCGTGGTAGCTTCGAATCTTTCACAGATATCGAACAGATGTTATTCACGACTTGTGCCCTGTGTTGCTGGGTAGGCACCAGCTTCCGATAAGTCTGAGTTGGATTTGAACGGATCCATTTGTAATGTTTTGCATTTGCCTGATGTAAGGTCTGTGAAATTAGCTGACTTAATATGACCGTGGGCCTGTGGTGGCCTAGTGGTGAAGGTACTGGACTATGGACCAGAAGATTCAGGGTTCAAACCCCACCTCTGCCAAGCTGCCATTATTGGGTCCTTGAGCACAATTGTTTGGACTGTAAGAGTTTATCTATTGTATAAGTTGCTTTGGATAAGAGCGTCTGCTAAATGCTGTAAGCGACTTAACAGCTCAAAGTTTGTTCCAGAAGAGGCTGTGTTAACAAACATCTCAGGACTTAAGAAAATAAACAAGAAGGAAAATTTAACCAGGTGCGCAGAAACATGAAAAACAACGACATCAAATGTGGGTCACCTTTCGTTTAGGGTCGACAGAAAGGACAAGATGTGGTTTCAGCACATGAGTAGACTTTTTACGAATGATATTTATGCCCAATCTCGCTTGAAGAAACCAAGTCAACATTGGTGGGTCTTCTGAAAAAAAAAAAAGATTTTAAAAAATGCTCAAATTGATGTGAATCTTTAAGCACAACGTGACCCTGTAAAAGCAGGGTTTCTGGAGATGTTCTCGTTCTGCTCTTAGGTCCTGATACAGTTTATACACACGTTTACACAAACACTGGTGTATTATCCTGAAAGCCAAAAGCCAAACTTTTGCAATACCAAATTTTTTTCCAATATGTTTTAAGATGAATGCATTAAAATCTCACCGGTCTTTTGTGTGGTCAGTGGGTTGGAGTGAATAATAAGCTCACTGAGTGATGGGAATAAAGCCACTGCAAGCACAGCTTCTTCCTCTGCTATCTACAGAAACATTGAAACTATGAGTTGCTTTATAAATGTTTCTGCTTAAAACAAGAAACAAAAAACGAGTCCTGATTCAGAGGATGACCTGACCTTATTGCGAGCCAAGTTTAGATACCGTAGCTGTGGAAGCGCTGGACAGAACCCCACCTGACCACACAGAAGTAGCATTTCTGTTCTGAGTGAAAGTTTTTCATTGCACTTGTAACAAACCTGCGAACGAACCGTGACCTTTACCTCGTTCTCTCGATTTGCAACTTCAGTGTTCAGACCGTGGTAAGAAAAACCTAAGATCATGCAGACAAAACAAAGTCAAAGATACATTTATTCATTTTTACAATGACGCCTAGGGCAACAGTGGAAAGGAAAAATTCCCGAAACGTTATGAGGAAGAAACCTTGGGAGGACCGAGACTCAAAAAGGGACCCAAAACTCTTTGGGGGGCCTAGATGATGCGTAAGAGTTACACTAAATTATCAAATTAATACATTCATAGTAATAGTTTAAATATGTTTAAAACAAGACGCTAAATAAATATTTCCAGAGAAAACATGCTAAAAAGTAGTATACAATAAAATATAGTATATAAACTAGTATATAGAGCATACAAACACAGAAATAGGG
The DNA here is from genome assembly GCA_034779995.1 of Parotocinclus haroldoi. Classification (NCBI taxonomy): domain Eukaryota; kingdom Metazoa; phylum Chordata; class Actinopteri; order Siluriformes; family Loricariidae; genus Parotocinclus; species Parotocinclus haroldoi. The sequence continues at coordinate 7,755 of JAUZST010002993.1, forward strand.
AAAGGCACGAAGTATTGAATAAAAAAAAAAACATTAATCCAAGCATCATTTACTCAAGCAAATGAATCCTTTTAAATTGAAACAGATTTTTAGTAATGACCTCTGGTCAGTGTGGGCTCTGCTGTGGTGGCCTGTGTTTGAGGAACCGAAGCAGCTGGAATTGGCTGAAGATAAGGAACCTCAGAGATGCTGTTTCCTTCTAGGTTTAAATGCAGAAGCCTAAATGGTGTAAGAAATGAGCACTGTGTTAAATGCTGAAGCCTGTTCGACTCCGTTAAGTACATTCGAGCATTCCTGGGAAACAAAATCTTCTGTAGAATTTAACACTGCCACCTCTGCAGGAAGCAACACTTAAGATGACAGTTCTGCCATTGCAGCACGACTGATTCATTTTGACAAGTTGGGAAGAATCAAAACAAATTTGAAGGACATCGGAGCGCCCTTTCAACTGTAGCAAAACGGAATCATTTGTCAGTCAGTGAACCAAAGTCGGGGTAAGTGAAGTCATGGCTTAAAAAACGTCCGTGCCTCTTCAAGCCTTTTAAGTTTTTTCTCCAATAGAAAGAAAGATAAATGAACAACGGTCATCAAATATGCTTTTGGATATGCACAATAGTGTCCTTTTGTCACAAAATAAAGTTATAGTTACTTCTGAAACCCAACACTAAATGATGGTGCACATACTTTGGACTCCACCAAGCTGCCAATGGCTGCACCCAGGATAATGGGTATCTACAAACCTGCACAGCAGAGATTGCGGACAACAAACCTTTTTAGATTCGCAAGGCTGTTAAATACTTCAGGGGATGAAAGTTTGTTCTCATCAAGCATCAACACCTCAAGATTCTGAAACAAAGATCCGGGCTGGGATGCCCTGTTAAAGAGGAACAGGTCATTGCGTGGTCCAAATGCGAGGAGAAATCAAAATGAAAAGCTGAATGCATTAAAACGTTACGGTTCATCAGGAGGAGTGTGAGGGCCCGCCATGTTGAGTGGAAGCATCTGCAGATTGTTTCCAGTTAGATGAAGCACTTTTAGACATGGCAGCAGACCAAGAGCTAATACAGCATCACCTGATAAGTAATTATAAGACAAATCCAGGACCTAAGACAAGAAACGTGATCAGTGATATCGCAACAAATAAATATAACATAAAACATGTAGACTGGAGTTTGTGGTCACCCAAAAAGCTACCTTCAACTTACCTACAGCCTTTGTTCTTCTAAGAGGGCGATGTTAGACAATGAACCCTGGCTCTCTTTTGGCAATTCAGTGCATTTTCAAGATGCCTGATGGTCAAGGTTCTGTGCAAGCCAGCCAAGTCGTCAATCAAATTCAGCCAATTCACTACGGCCTTACGAACTGACTTATTGGAAGCGGAAACTGCATAAACGTGTCATATCGAGAGTCCCCGAGGTGTTACTACAACCACCGACTTTTTATTATGAATGTCTTACAAGTGAGTGTTTCTAAAATAGCAGAGCTCAATAATTAGAAGGGGTGTCCACAAACTTTTGTCAATATAGTGTATTTAGAGAAATATGGTAATAGGGGTGTATGCATGGTTTGGACAAAACAATGGAAACCTGTAATGTATTAGTAGGTTAACCAATTCTAATGGTGTTTTTGTGTATTTATTGTCATTAGGACACTAGGAATGCTGCTGAAATAGAAGGGGATGAACATTTCACACCTACCTGTAATTTAGGAAAATCTACAGCGTGAACCTCCAACATGCAGAGCGAGTTCAGGGATAATTCCAGCTCCCTCAATGCTGGGAAGCTACTAAAACAGTCTGCAAGTAAAACACAAATAGTGTTAGTAATGGTTTCATTTTGGCACGGGCTAATCACTACATTCACAAAGCGCTTTATTAGGAACGCCGTACTAATTCTTGGGCGGGCCTCCCTGCTGTAGTTCATTTTTAATGACAAATCCAGGCTCCATATGGCAACCTGAATCAATCCTGCCTTTGCTGTGAAGCGACACACTAACCCACTCGCTGGTGTGATGATCTGGGGAGCCATGGCATACGACGCTCGGCCACCCCTAGTAGCGATATGAAGGCCACTGACAGCTCAGTGATGTGTGCAGGGCATCCCGCCACCATACGTGTTGCCTCTCAGGGTTCCACTGACATTTTTCAACAGGATAATGCTCGCCCACAGTCTTGCCCCGGCCACCAATCATGCAGGATCGTGTGCAGGATCTACAGGCCCAGCTTGCAACATCTGCAGGATACCTTACAGACCTAGCCGTATACCTTCATGGCCAAACGTATCTCATGTTGTATCCAGGCTAGAGGCGGCCTAACAGGGTTAACAGAGCCTCCTTTTAGTTGTACAGATTTCCCCAATGAACTTATCCTCCTTATATCATCATTACGTTCATAACTATACATTTTCATTCCAACATTTTTGTCAACGAGAATATCTGAGAGCATTAGTTTTATTTATTAGCGAGTGCACACGTCACTGATCACACCGCCTAGTTATTTGCACTAAACCCTGTTGATCTAGTAAGAGGTTCTTTTAATTGCTGTTTATTTAGAAAGTCAACAAACATGTCATTTAATCAAGAGATTATGTATACTACATACTGTGCTGAAGTTCAGACAATGCGTGTGCTATGAAAATATATAACTGCTATTTAAATCATGACCAATAATTACCCAGGGTTAAGTGGTTGTCTGAAGCATTAATATAAGCAACACTGTCAAATTCTTCCAAACCATCCATTGCAACCTAACAAAAAGACAAAACACGAGAAATTAAACAAGGGAACTGATTAAGAAATATGTATTCACAAATCAGCCACTACACCGGAGGTGTGGTACAACAATTTTACCGAATCAAGCTTTCTTTCACTAATATCCACAGAGCAGAGATCGGACGGCTTGTCCACACAATGCAGCTTCATCTAAAACAATAGGGAATTATTTAGGAGTGACTCTAAGTGTAAAATTATTATTATGTACATTTAAATTAAAATTCCAAAAGGCAGTTTGGGGGTCAGCCCCTTTCCTGGCCAGGACATGTACATGTGCCCCCCGTATTTACAGGGGATAAGCAGTGGAAAATATGATCTAAATATTCCACTGGAAAGGTCAAACCAAAACAGCATAGGCTTTATGCAAAAACAAAATAAATATAACTATTTAATTAAGCCAGAGAGCCTTGAGAAGATTGTTCAACAACTCAGGTGACATTAACCTAAATGTCTTAAATGTCACTTCTTGAGCAGTTTTACCAATTCATTCCATTCAGCCTTTCTCACCATAAGTTGTGCATTTAATGTGTTCTCTGCATTTTCTGGTGTCTTTTGCTCTTTTTCCGATTCTGACAAAACAGACGGTGCTGTGTTAAAGTGTTCTGCTGATGACCGTTCTTTTGTCCTGTATCGGTCCTCCACACTGCTTCTGTGGGTAATGAACCAGTGTCCCGCCCCTTTAAGAAGAAAAATAACAGACAGATATAGATTTCCAATTGCACCTTAACGCAAATATTTGTTCATCCAATCACATGGCAGCAACTGTAGGCATGTAGACATGTAGACGAGAGCAAGGTGAGCTTCTGAAGTTCAACCTGAGCATCAGAAAGGGGAAGAACATTTTGAACGTGGTATGGGTGTCGATGCTAGATGGGCTGGACTTAGAATTTCAGAAACCGCAACATGTCGAATCTTGAAGCAGATGGACTACAGCAGCAGGAGGACCACGCCGGGTGTCTCTTCTATCAGAACAACAGGCAAACCTGGAGAAGAGAAGACTGGAAAAAAAGCCTAGCCCAGTGATGCTGCTGACCATGTGCACCCCTTTATGAGCAGTGTGTACCATCTTCTGATGGCTAGTTCCAGCAATATAACGTGGCAATACAAAGTACCCAATACAGAATAAACTTAAGGGATGTGGTAGAAATGTACATGTGCACCATCAGCCGACAAATCTACAGCAACTGTGTGATGCTGTCCTGTAAATATTGAAACCATGCCATGAGGAAGGCGGTTCTGAAGGCTAAAGGGAGTCCAAGCTACTAGATACAGACAATATAAAGAAAACAGCAGTAACAAATAGCAATACTTATAATAACAATAGACCGTATTATAGAGCAGATGGTTATAAACCTACTTTACCTTCTTTACTCTGCTGAAAAAGGGACCGTACTGGAAAACAGTTAGTAGGGAAACCTTCTCCATTGTCCAGTTTATACACTCCCAAACTAGCCATTTTCAGCCCCAATAACCGAAATCTCGGATTTGGGCTTTTCTGGTTAATGTTAAAGCATTAGTTTAATCTAGCTTTTGAAAATATACTCTCAGAATACTGCTAGTGCAACTAGATCACTAACGCCGTGTTGTTGAACGGTTTCCTAGCAACAAAACACTAGGGTTTGAAAGTTGTAACAGATTAGCCATATGTATTTTACCACAAGTGTAAACCTTCAGAGATGTATTATTTAATATGCAATAATTTTATGAACTTCTTGTTGTTGTGTCGCAGTCATTATTAGCGGCAATAGCGCGTTTGAACCTATATGACTGCATTTCCCATCATGCTTTAGGGCAAGGCAAACGTCCACGGCTGGTTGCGTTTACATTCACGGCACAGACAGAAACAGTGATAAGAGCGGGGCAAAATTCACGGTATGTTTTCTGTTTGCTTTTAAAAACGAAGGAAACACAATGAGTAAATGAAATCATTTATTATGTATTTATTAGTTACAGTGCATCACTGAGCTGTCCGTGGTGTGGATTTGTTGATATGCTACAGTCCAGTTAGAAATGCTGCAGCTCGTTAGTAATGTGTTTCCAGCGATACTACTGCTGCTATTATTATTACTGTCGAGCAATTTCACAAGCTTTAACATTTAAAATAACCAACCGAGACTGCTGTCAGAATTCAATCTACATGGGGCGCTTTTGGTGGTTATGGCGTTGGTAAGTAGCGCCCCCATCTGGAATCATTACAGTGTCCTGATACTCGTGTAGCTATAATGGAGGAAAAAACTACATTCTTCATGTCTATTTATCTGTATTATTATTGTCATCGTTTCTTTTTGCTAGGAAGATGAGTTCCGATGGCAAAAACAGTTTGACGGGAAACAAACCACTCAAAGATGAGCTCACAAAAACAACCTTATTTACCCAAGAGCAAAATGGTGTAACATACAGAATCCCAGCTTTAATCTACCTCAGTGACGGCCAGACCTTCCTGGCTTTCGCTGAGAAGCGAAAAACGTCGAGTGACCATGACGCTGAGATCCTGGTCATGAGGAGGGGAACGGAGCAGGACGGCACCCTTACGGTAATAATTGTATCTCCAGCAAACGTCGTACTTGGCTCAAGACGCTTTAGAAAAGAACTTTCTTTTATTTCAGTGGTCACCTGCTCAGGATCTCAGCTCGGCCCGATTGCCGAAACATCGCACCATGAATCCGTGCCCGGTCTATGAGAGGGAAACGAAGACACTCTTCCTGTTGTTCATCTGTGTGTTGGGTAGAACCTCTGAACAAGAGCAGATTAAAACAGGTAAGAACAAAGCACGGCTGTGTTACGTCACGAGCAAAGACAACGGGCTGACGTGGAGCAACACGACCGATTTAACCGAAACCTTACCTGGATGCGACATTCACAACTGGGCCACATTCGCTGTCGGACCCGGGCATGGCATTCAGATGAAGAGTGGACAGCTCATCGTTCCTGCTTATGTCTATTATATTGAGAGCAGATGGCCCTACTGTAATTATCCACGAAAGGTACGGAGCCACGCCTTTGCGTTCTTCAGTGACGACCACGGGAAGACGTGGCACGTCGGTAAACGAATAGAAACCGAATCGTGCGAGTGTGAGATGGCGGAGATCTTCGACCAAGAGTCAAGCGTCAGTCGCTTGTACTGCAACGCCCGGAGCAGGGAAGGTCGCCGAGTCGAGGCTCTGAGTGTGAGCAGTGGGGCTGTTTTTGACGGGGGTCACTTTGCTGAAAAGCTAGTCGAGACTTGTCACGGTTGCCAGGGAAGTGTGCTGAGCTTCTCAGCACCAGAGCCAAGCCAGAAACAAACGAGTACCTCCTCAGTGTCTAACACCGATAAGACTTGGATGGTTTACTCCCATCCAACCAACAAAACGAAGAGAAAGGATCTTGGCCTTTATCTGAATAAGTCTCCCTTAAGTGCTTCTGCTTGGAGCGTAGCAAAGATCATCCATTACGGCCCGAGTGGATATTCGGATCTGACTCAGTGTGCCGAGCCAGACCGGTTTGCGTGCCTCATGGAATGTGGAGAGAAGAGTGAGCTGGAAAAAATAGCCTTCGTGCAATTTTCTCTCGGTGACATCACAAGCAATGATTAGCAACGCTGATACTAGAAAAATAGGGAAATGCTTTGTTTTGTAATTAGTCCCATTATGTGATGGGGTATACAAACCAGAAAACTGTGAGTTCAAATCCCCGTCTGCCACTGCTGAGCTCTAGAGCAAAACCCTTAAGATTCAGCTCAGCTCAATTCTAAAGGCACTCTTTGTAAATGTGAATATATTTCCTTAAGCGATGCTGTGGTTAAACTAAAAGACAACTGAAGGGAAAGTCCAGGGTTCATGTTCAGCTCCTACTCGGGTGTGCTGCTTGCAGGAATGAATGAAATACCCCCTCCTTTTTCTGAGCAGTATATATAAACTGGTTCTCATTCACTCATCGAGTCTATTCCTAATGCTGACTATTAGGGTTAGGCGATACGACGATATTCTCTCGTATCACGATACATTTTTGTGACGAGGCAAAGGTGTTGCCCATCACCACAGTCTGTACAGGTAATGCTTACCTGACAAATTTACCTAAATCAACACTAAGCTCACTCATAAAGGTGTGCCTTTGAGCCCACGGCCAGCTCGTGAGACACCAGGTACCAGGTAAAAATAATGTATATAAAGAAACTGTAGATTTGTTAATGTTTGTTATTTGGGCGAGAAAATGCAACCTTTTCCTAGAGGATGGTCACACCTGGAAGGAATGATTCAGTCCAAAGGTGGTGCTGATCCTATAAGATGGAATAGGGAAACAATATGGGATGGGAGGGGAGGGGGCGGTTGTAAGGGTTCACCCGATGCTGAGAGGGAGCTGAGGGAGTGACAGCCAGGCTGAACCCTTTTTAGGTGCCTGCTGCTTGAAGTAGGGGGTTGTCTTTGGCCAATTCCTTTGTATTTAGTATTTAATTCCTTTGTATTTTCTGATCTGATCTGATCTTTCAGAGTCCTGCATTTATTCTTCATGAACGATATTTTTTGTTTCACTCGACCACAAACTTCTCGGTCACTTCGTGTCTTACCGTCATAATTTTGTTACTGTCAAAGTCAAAATCAAAGTCAGATTGATTTCTGTAGCACTTTTTACAACGGAGCGTTGTCTCAAAGCAGCTGTACGATATTATATGATCTTAAAAGGCCGATCCCAAATTGAGCAAGCCTAGGGCGACAGTGGCAAGGAAAAAAACTCCCTGAATATAGAAGGAAGAAACCTTGGGAGGATCAAAATTCAAAAAGGGACCCGTCCTCCTTGGGTGGCCTAGATGTTAATTGAAATAATTAAGTTGTAGTAATGGTAAAATCATGTTAATAGTACAATTTAAATACATAATACCATTTTTATCAGTAATATAATTCTAAATAAATAGCGGAATAGATTTAAGATTTAAGGGACTCCTCAGCGGCAAGTCAGTGGAGGCACATCGTCTCCTAATAACTAAATAATGAAGGCAGTTACTGCCCTCTGCTGGGAACCGGGCATCTAAGTGTGTGGTGATGGAACATCAGCTCGGAGAGAAAAGAGAAAATGTAGTTACTTATGGGTTAGGAACACGGGAGTCTATGAACAGTCACCGATGCCAGGTGCAGCATTAATTGCGATGGACACGATTAAGATTTCTGAGCACATGGAGAATATCGGCAGTGATTTATAGTGTTTCATTATAAAGTCTAATTAGTCGTGTTGAATTGGATCAAGTGCGGCACATTTTGAACGGGAATCACTTTACTATGTGAATTGTTGATAAGAATCTCTCGCTACTCATGCATGTGGTCTGTGATCTTCCATGTGATAAATATCATGTCTCATGAAACATCTCTAAATATTATGATCATATTTTACACACCTCTACTGTCCATTGATGCATTTTTGGATAAACAAAAGTATTAGGTCCTTTATATAATCTTGTTAAGTATTACCGCTTTAACCTACACAGGGTCGTAAAAGTGCATTACTGTATTGACTTTAATTGTAAATGCTTTCAAGTTAAAATGCGGTTGCTTTACAGCTGCTGTGTAGATGGTAGCCTGCGTTTCCCCTCGTGTCTGAGCGCCAGTTCTGATGCATTTACCGCTATCGTTTGCACACAGTTTACCCTTTATATTTACATTACAGCAGGACACAGAAAAAGACTAGGACTTCAGGCATGAAATGACAGCGAGAGGTGTCGTACTAGTGTTTTACTTTCAGTGACGTGGATCAAGAAGCATGACTGCCAAAGCCTTCAGTTGCTCGCAAATATTTTTTAATTAAAAAAAATATATATTCACAATGTACAAAACCCGAAATGAATAAACCCTACCTTTAAAAATAAAAATAAGGTCTATGAGTTCAGAGTGTCTTTAGTTTTGTTCCACCCAGTCCCAAACATGTACAGATCCATCTGAAGCCGCAGACAGCAGAGTTCTCGGACGCAGCGGATGCCACGCGTGAGTCGTAACCATGAGAGGGCTGTCGCTGAGCTTTTCCTCACGCGACAATTCGTGACCTCGGTGCATAAAAACAGGCTGGGGGGTCTGAGAGTCACTGCTCCAGCTGGCCGTGTCAAAGACATGCACGGATCCGTCAAAGCCTTTAAGAGGAAACAATAAGAGTAAGGGTTGCTTCAATTACAAACGATTCAATGTAAACTTTTTAGTACGTCAAGCCGCTGCGCTGCTCATCTTCCCAGTGTTTCATTTAGTGATAGGAAAATTCTGAAAACGGATTTGGATGCAGCATGTGAAAACATACAAGACACGGGTACTTTTTGCACGGGACAAAATCTCTCAGAATTTGATGATTTCGAAGTGATTTGAAAATGATTTGGATTTCACAGCCTGTTTTAAATAACAATTTGGCCCAAATCTGAGTATAGTTTAGTAGTATTATAGTATAGTATAGACAGCATAGGTGCTACAGTATAGTATAGTATAGTATAGACAGCCCATACTATAGTATATACTATAGCATATAGTGGAGTATATAGTATAGCCAGCGTAGCTGCCGTCTCTCTGATCAGCACTGAGCATACAGTACTGGGCAAAAGTCTTAGGTATTACAAAACTGAAATCGGAACAACGGCTTCTGTAGGCAAGTATTAGTGGGACCTTCCCTTTACACTCGAGTCCTAGCAGCATGTGGGCAGGATTCCAAATCAACCCCTCTACAGTCTGAAGAGGCGTGTCTGAGTGTTTACTATATTTGATTACGATGTGATTACTATACAGTGGATTCCGGTTAATGGGAGCAGCCGCTGATTCGGACCGAATCCTAAAGTACCGAAACAAATCCTATTATATACGTGTAATTATATTCCCTTATTTGGACCAAAAATCCGTTTAATCGGACCAAAGAACGTGAGAGCGAATAAGAAATACGTAACATCCGTGAAGAAACTCTTCGCCTCTGGAATAACTACCCGAAAAGTCCCGAGTTTCTCCCCAGCCCTCTACTGCCACCTACAGGTCTTTGCCTAACATTTCCATTTACTACAAAAAAGAAGCCACAAGT